>JAMLFT010002873.1:0-23753 GCA_026544285.1 Pachyrhizus erosus | reverse complement strand
ACAAATAGCTTATTTTGTTTTAAAAAAATACTAGGTATCATAAATATTGATAATTAAAACTACAATTTGACTTGGTATATAGTTAAAATAAACTCATTTTAATAAAAAGTTGAATTAAATATATTTTAATTTTTGATAATTTTTAAAATTTTATTTTTAGTCTTTACTATTATTTTAATTTTTTATTTTTAATAAATTTTTTATTTTAATTTTAGTTTTAAATTTTTTTATATAAACTTTAAAAAATAACGTAAAATAATTTAGATAATACGTAAAGATAAAAAAAAAACAAAAATTATTCACGATAAAAAATTAAAAACAATAACAAAATTAAAAAATGTATCAAAACTAAAACCATATATTTAGTGAATAGGTTATGGGGCGTTAAATAGTATTGAAAATCTCAATTTGACAGAATGTGAATTTGTCTTTCCCAATTTAGAATCTCAAATAAAAACATAACCCTCACTCACTGCTGCTTTCCGGTATGCAACCAAACCACAATGCTAATGCTACTACGCTTCCACAGAACAGCCTCCACCTCCTCCCTTATACACCCCTTTCTCACATCACTTTTCAATTCACACCCTTTCTCCACCTCTCCACCCATTTCCGACGCCGCAAACCGAACCCGCCTCTTGAACTCGATACGCACCCTCGAAACCAACGACGCCGCCATCGACTTCTTCCACAGAATGCTAACCCTAACCCCCTTCCCATGCATCCAAGACTTCAACCTCTTGTTCGGCCTCGTCGCCAAATCGCACCACCACGCCACCACCATTTCCCTTATCAAAACCCTTCACTCGCTTGGCGTCAGTGCTGACGTCTTCACCTTCAACATTGTCATCAATTGCCTCTGCCACCTCCGCCAAACGACGCTAGGATTCGCCGTTTTGGGCCTCATGACCAAAATCGGCTTGGAACCCACGCTGGTGACACTTAACACCATTGTTAACGGTCTTTGTATTGAAGGGGACGTGAATCATGCCCTTCTCTTGATGGAAAAAATGGAGAATTTGGGGTATGGATGCAATGCTCGAACGTATGGGGCGTTGGTTAATGGTTTGTGTAAAATTGGGGATACTTCTGGTGCTGTGGAGTGTTTGAGGAAGATGGTGGAGAGAAATTTGGAACCTAATGTTGTGGTTTATAATGCGATTTTGGATGGGCTTTGTAAGAGAGGTTTGGTGGGTGAGGCTTTGGGGTTGTTCCATGAGATGGGTGTTAATGTTGAGCCTAATGTTGTGAGTTACAATTGCTTGATTCAGGGTTTGTGTGGTGAGTTTGGTGGGTGGAGGGAGGGGGTGGGTTTGTTCAATGAGATGGTGGTGGAAAAGGGGATTGCGCCGGATGTGCAAACGTTTTCTATTTTGGTGGATGTTTTTTGCAAAGAGGGGTTGGTTTCGCGGGCGGAGAGTGTGGTGGGTTTCATGGTTAGGTTTGGGATAGAGCCGAATGTTGTGACGTATAACTCGTTGATTGGCGGGCATTGTTTGAGGAATAGGATGGAGGAGGCGATGAGGGTGTTTGCTTTGATGGTTCACGAGGGGAAGGGGTGTTTGCCGAGTGTTGCGACGTATAATTTATTGATTCATGGGTGGTGTAGGGTTAAGGAGGTGAATAAGGCTATGTGTCTGTTGAGTGAAATGGTTGGGAAAGGGTTGGATCCTGATGTGGTCACTTGGACCAGTCTTATTGGTGGATTTTGTGAAGTGAGAAAGCCATTGGCTGCCAAGGAGTTGTTTTTTACTATGAAAGAGCATGGCCTGGTTCCCAATCTCCAGACCTGTGCCGTTGTGTTGGATGGGTTGTTCAAGTGCTGGCTTGATTCTGAGGCGGTGTTGTTGTTTAGGGCGATAGAGAAGAGTGGTCTAGATCTTGATATTGTGATTTACAATATTATGCTTGATGGAATGTGCAAGATGGGAAAACTGAATGATGCAAGGAAACTTCTTTCTTGTGTTCGGATTGAAGGGTTGAAAATTGATTCATATACTTATAATATAATGATTAAAGGTCTGTGTAGAGAAGGACTGTTGGATGATGCTGAAGAGTTGCTTAGGAACATGGAAGAGAATGGGTGCCCACCTAATAAGTGCTCTTATAATGTCTTTGTCCAGGGACTGTTGCGAAAATATGATATTTCAAGGTCCAGAAAATATCTTGAAATAATGAAAGGCAAAGGCTTTCCAGTAGATGCTACCACAGCCGAGTTGCTTCTACGTTTCTTATCTGCCAATGAAAGAGACAATGTGTTTCAAGAGTTGCTTCAGAGCTGAAGTTTGTTTGAATTTAGTCTCTCTATTAATTATTTGAAGAATTGCTTATATGCTGAACAGTTGATGTGGATTCATATCAATTTTGGAAACCAGTCTAATTATGATGTTAGACTGTCAATCGAGCCTGTTAATGGTGGAGTTCATCCTTCAGACAATTGGGGATTCAACTGCCCAAATCGATCATAACCATATGGTATAAAGCACAGGGAAGAACACAGAATGATGTTTGGAATGGTAAATTCAATGCCAACAAATAGTCCCAAGATTCTGGTACGAACGTAATTGTATGTTTGGTATCCGCAAACATGAAGGTATACTTCAAAGAATCTTGAGTTCTCAGTTCTCACTTTTCCCAAGCATTGTATTCAAAAGTTTTAATTTTATCTGTTGAACTCCCCAGCCTACTCTTCATTTCCATAGTTTACACCTGCAACATCAAAATATATGTTTAAAATGTTCATCGTGTCTTTAATCTAGAAGATATAAATTTATCTATGCAATTTCTATTTCAAGATTTCCCTCTAATCGGATTCTGATTATGACTTTTTTTCACCGTTTTCCTTACATTAATTCCACAATTGGTGAGAACATTTCACTTTTCGTTGTGGTGTCTTTCTGGGTTTATTGATTTAATCAATTTGGCTTGAAAGTTTATGAACAAGAAAAGTTTCATTATTTTTCCTGTTTATATTCTTATCAGTCAACACACAAGAAGATGCCTTATTTACTTCGGAATTCAAATCTTTGCTGAGTTCCCCCCTTTTTGAATCCCTCTTGTATCTGCTTGCAGTTTACATCAACATTTGGAGGTGGGCATTCTTGTTTCTTATATGACAGTGGAAACAAGTTGGTTAGTAAAAAGATGGTGAGGAGTTGATAGGAAGAGTAGCAGTCAAATCTTGTGTTAACTGTTAAGGCCTCTGCTGTGAAGATTACAATGCAAATGTATTGGTGTTCTGGGATAAGTTTTCAGATGACTTTAGGGTTTATTAATTAGCCTGATCCATGGCATCTTCTACAGGTACTCCGTATAGATTTTCATATTTGTTGCCCTTAGGATTAGGAGTCCTTGTCATCAATTGGTCTTCAACTGTTTTCTTAGAGGCTATATTTACTGATTATGTTTAATGATAAAATTGCATCTGTTAATTATATAGTAAACCTGGATCTATGTCTTAGTTTCTGCTATGGTAGACTTTTTATATTTTTTATTAGCTTATTATTTTAAACTGTTTGGATCTGCAACAAGACTAAACCAAGTTTAGAGTTTGCCAGTTTGGTATGAATTTTCTGATGCAAGTCTCTGTTTAACTTATTTGTATTGCCATTTCTAATTGCTGATAACTGCATGATACTAACTTCTTGTGGCGATTGTTCAACTGATAAGAAACACTTCGATTTGCACGATATATGTTAAAATAAATAGGATTAAAATTCTTTTTACACTGAGCAAAGAAAATATAAACTACTGGTTAATAATATCCACTTTTAAACTATAGTCAAGTACTGGTTAATCCCAGGACTTGGAACTTAAGTTTAATCAATGGTATGAAGTTTGAGTTTTAGTAATGCAATTGCATTAAAACTTGGTAAAAACCTTACCACCTTAAGCAGTCCTACTTGGTTCAAGCCCAAATAAGGTTAATCAACCAAAAAACTACATCCAAATATTTTGATTAAATGTCAACGACTCAATGTGCATGACATAATTAGAAAACCTGTTAAGTAGAGACAAATCTCCCTGCCATGTACCAAAGTTGCTTGAATGGGTCTACTGGATATGACAAAATTATTGAGTGCCACTCTTGATTGAACTATACTTATGGAAGATATCTGCATATTTCAGCCACAGTTGTACTTTTTCTTCTGAATTTTTTTTGTCGATACTATTTAGCTCTAAGTTTTCTTAAAAGATAATCTAAATTGCTCTAAATTTCTTCATTTCATGTTTCAGGTGGTGTTGATGAACCAGATTGCACTAGAGCATCAGCATCATGTTTAGGTTGCTTGAACTGGTTTCAAACATGCCCTTCCTTCTCCCTCCATTCTTGGTCGCGAGAAAGAGACCACAATTTCTACAGAACCTATATTTCTCCGTCGTCAACTAACTTCCAATGCCATCATTTTCCAGCAATCCTCTCAATCATTCTAATCCCTAATAACATTGAAGACAATAGGTCTGCACGGGGAGCCAGGCATTCTCAATTTGAACTGTTTATCTGATTTTTCCTTCAATAAGTTGCAACTAGGCATGTTTCTGGGTGGATGTCCACATCATGAGACCATTGAGCCTTGATTGCTATTGCATGTTAGGCCTCCTGGATGGACCTGTAAGAGCAGTGCTAAGAACATGTTCATATCTTGCTTGTTGACCAATGGAAATTCTGGTCAGAACATGAAAAGGAACCCCAATGAAGTGAAATCACCCTCATCTTGTTTGGATAACTTATTCACACCGAACTACAGAGTTCAAACAGTTTTTCATTTGGTTAACAAAAATATTTCTCATTTCGTTCATAAATTTTATATAAAAAAATAGCTACAATGTATTACAACTGCTCGTTAATTTGCACCTAACTGAAATTTTCTCATTTTTCTGCTAGATTTATTTAAGGTGTTATAAAATACTTCTTCCAAGTTCCCATCATGAGATGATATAACATTCATTCCTATCATGGAATGTTTTCCAAAAGATTTCCTCGTTTGTTGATTTAATGTTTCACTTTCATTCTCTTTTAAGGTAAGCTTTAATAAACGATAAATTTGTTTCTTTTTTTGACTCTTTACCATGTGCAAGGATTTGACTTGAGAGTTCTTCAACAAAGTTGGTTTGCTAATATTACATATTAAAGTTACAAATGTTCGCAATTGCGTCAATGTCAGTGGTTAAACGTGTGTTTGGTTCCATGTTTAAAAAAGCACAAGATTTATATGAACTAGATTTACTACGAACGTGAGAATTTGACGCGAGTTTTGTATAAACTGACGCAGAACAAGCTTGTTTGACAAGTGAAACAATATCCAAATAAAAAACAACTGTGGTCGTGAGATTATTTGTGATGTGATCATAGTTGCCTGGTTTTCGATAGTTGATACCAGCACTCGTACATAGTTCATATTTTTTATATTATTATTATAAGAGTTTAAAGAAAGAGAATCCTGTGCGTAACATGTGATATGGCAATTCAGTATGCTGGAACTATCTAGAGAATTCTATAATTATGATTGGCAATAACATAAGACAATCACGATAAATGTGATCTGTTTATTATCTTATATGTGATCTATCTATTTTTATATTATAAATTAATTAAATTAGAAAGCACAATAGAGAGATGTAACTCTTATTTTTAAACATTTTTATTTCATCTATTTTAATTTTTTTTTTATCATCATCTATATATTTCATCATTTTAACTGCATTTTAAAAAAAAATTATACTCTTGTATATTCATATCTAAGTTAAATTTTAATTATTTTAAAAAATTATCTACAGTTAAAAATAAAATTATATCACAATTTAAATTGTTAATTATAAATATAAAATATAATTTATATATTTAAAAAAATTATTTATATATTGTGTACAACTTAAAAATACTGGTTTATATATATAAAACAAAATTATTATTAAATAAAGATAAAAAAATAAGTTTTTAATTAGTATTCTATATTAATGAATTTTGAAATGTTCTTGTAGGTTCATTATTTCACTTTATTTTAAAGAAATATAAAATAACTTCTTAATCAAACTAAGTTGATTAAGTTAAGAGATCGATCACATATGTCTTAATGAATAAAGAGATTATAAAACAATGTATGTAATGTTTCATCGTGGAAAAGGGAATAAATTTTTAATTTAGAAATCATAAATAAATTAATAAAAAAAAAGAAGCAATGTGTTAAATGGCAAACAATGAGTAAGCAATTCATAATCAATAATAGCACATTTACAATTCATAATAATATGTTAATAATAATACTTATATATTCCTATAATTGATAACAAAAAATAGGAGAAAAGGAAGGAAATCATTCACAAATTGACAACAAATCAGACAATGAATCAAAATTGAAACCTAAATCCTATGTTCTAACTTATCACCAACACATAGAGGATTTTGTTTAACCAAATTTTGACAAGCAATTTATTTCAAATTTACTTTGCATGCATGTTCCTCTAGGTATCTATGTGTTCCACAAAACACATCCCCACAACGACACTCAAATCCTAATAGCCTAACCTTTTTGTTGCATCTTTTGCACCTCTTTCTCTTGTTATTCATACCTTCAAGGTCCGTAAGAGCAACAACCATAACATTAGTGATAGAACCTTCAAAAGCACATGGTTTAGGAGAAGTAGATGATTGATCAAGAACAAACACTTGGTCATTCAAGTCCTTAATTCACATTCATTTGATTCAGTGATCTTTTGTTTGAAAAAATCTTTGTAACACTTTGAACAAAGGTTCTTGTTGGCAACAGAACCATAGAAGTCACAACCATTAACACAAAGTGATGGATTAATGTTGTCTAATTTAAGAAAAAAAATATAGAGAAGACCTTGATATCGCCTTGCAAATTAAAAACAAGAGAAAGTAAATGTGCTCTACTTGAGATACTTGAAGGGTATTTATAACCTAATATGATGTAAACTCCTAGATAAATTTCATATTAATTAAGTATAAAATATATCTTAATCAAATATAACTTTTATTGAACTAGATATCTTATCAAAATAAATTTTCCAAAAAGGAAAGATATATATTGGTGTTAAATAATCTCTCTATAAATTAGAACAATCATATTAGATAAGAGTGTTTTTATTTGTCATTCCTTAACTAGAGTATTTTTTTTTCTTTACAACAATATTTTTAGAATTTTTTCTTAATTTTTTTTTATCTTTTTAAACTATCATTTTTAATATTTTAGTTCTAATTTAAATTTTAATATTTTTAAACAAAGTTATAAATAATTAAAAATAGCATTGTATCATAATATAAATAATTTATCATAAATATAAAATATAATTAAAATGTTAAAAAATTATTTATTAATTTTTTATCATAATATAATTTATATATTTAAAATATTTATTTATTATAATTTTAGTTATACAAAATAAACAATTATTCTATATAATACACTATCAATACAAAATGCACAAGTAGATGTCTCGTTAACACGTTTAAACTGGAATAGTCTTTCATTAGTTTATACATTATTCGTATATTTTAATTTGTATAGAATTAATAAATAGAATTTGTGCCATTATTTGTTTAACGTCATCGATCATTCAAATTTCCTATAATTCAATCATAACATTAATAATAGAAGAAGCTTTGTCTCAGGCTAGAGACATAGAAATAAAAACACAGAGAAAAGAAGGAAAGTGTGGAAAAAAAAAAAAAAACCCATCAACAATGGAAAAAACCACTTAAAATAATAATTTAATTTGAATTTATTGTTAGTATAAAAAATTATACAGTTATCTAATTGTATGCTATTATATATAATAAATTTGTTAATTTTAATAATAATTATTTAAAAAAATTATATTTAAAATAATTATGGTTTATTTATAATTTAAAATTTTATACACTGATAATATAGGAAAATTAAACTTTAAAAATAATTCAAAAGTGGTTAAATATATAATTCAACCGCAATAATCACATGCTCTCATTCTGGGTCAATCTCGAAATGCTTACAAAGTCATAAAATACAGAATCAACAGACACCGTTTGATCTTTTTATTTCTTTTCCCTTTGACTAGGCATTGAGGCGGAAAGTGTGGTCAGTAATACCTATGCTGTGGTTGGTTAAGGTTAAACTAGATTTTTAATTAATCCTTTTAACTTTAATTATATTATAATATACTCATTACTTTAAAATATATTTCTAATAGCAGAATTTTAAATGTTAACCAAAACAATAATCAATACTCATATTTCTATAATATTTTGATTGATGATTTTTATTTTGGATTTTTTAAAACTTAAATAAAAAATATTATACATAATAAATAATAAATTTAATTGTGTAGGACAAGAAAAAAATTATAACATATAAATTATAAATACACACGTGTTATATAAACAAACATTGACTTGTGTTACATTTGTCTATAAAGTCAATACATATGCATTAATCCACATGGCTTAGTAAAAAAATTGGCATATGCTTAACCAAAGATTGACCTACAATAAAGGAATTAATAAAATAAAATGAAGGTAACTAACCTAAATGATATCAATTACTTGATTTCTTTGACGAAACATCTATTGCATGTTATTACCTGAAAAATTAATATTAGAATTAGAAAAATATCAAAAAATGTATTCATATAAGTAGGAAATGCATAGTAAAAATAAAGTGAATTTTATATACCTCGATAAAATAATGTATGTAGAATTAATTCATCATTTATATAAGAACTGAAAGTTGTCTGCAAATAGAATCAACATCTTAGTATGTAAAGATTATAAAAAAATATTATCAAATAAAAAAATTCTACAATAATATTTTAATTATGATTACTAACCACGTCAATTGATTAGATTTAATTAACCAATGTGACTAAAATGATGACTATGTGATTAAAAATTGAAAGTACTATAATAGTTAAGAGAAAAAAAAAACACAAAATACTAAAACTTACAAGCAAATTCAGATTTTTTTTTTAAATTTCTTTACACATAATATTTTCGTACTTGAAGTTCTTTTGTCTTTTTGATCGTATAAGAGTATAATATTTGTCTAGAGCTTGATATTCTCTCCTTGGCCCAAACCACCACATCCTCTTGTCTAGAGCTTGGTTTAGGTGCTTGTGATGTCTATATAAAGCACCTAGTCAACTTGTAGTCAATATATGATTTATTTTATGAAAATTCATATTTGTGAGAATAGAGAACTCTCTCTAGAATTCTAAGGAACAAGTTCCTTCTTTCTTATCAAAGATTGTGAGCTTTGTGGCGGAATTCAACCTTCGTTATCCTATTCCTAGGAGTAGGTGGCAAATTCATCCCTTGTCTTCTTCATTGCTTGTGAATTTGAAGCTTGAATGAAGAAAATTAGATGAAGATCCATGGAGAAGTGTAACAACATATATCAAAATACCTATTGCAAATGCATAAGGAACTATCTTCATGTTTGAATTTTGATCTTCATTTAAAGGACTCTGTTTAGTACTTAGTTTAAAATGAGTTTCAAGAGGAGTGTTTATTATCTTAACATTTTCCATCCGGAACCTCTACAAGACTTTTAATATAGTGTTCATGTAACAACCAAAATTTCTTTTCTCTGTATTACAAATGATTTTTATATCAATAATCTATTTAGCAACTCTCATGTCTTTCATGACACATGACTTGTCTAATTGCTTCTTCAACCTATCAATCTTAGAAACATTTTTTCCAACAATAAACATGTCATTAACATATAACAAGATAATGAAGTTGTTATCAAAAATTTTTTTAACAAAAATACAATGGTCTAAAATAGTCTTCTTATAGCCTTGCTCACATATAAAAGACTAAAACTTTTTATACCATTACTTTGGAGTCTACTTCAAACTGTGTAATGTCTTTCTCAACCTATACACATATTATTCCTTGCCTTTAACTTGAAAACCATCATGTTGTTTTATGTAAATCTCTTCCTCCAAAACTCCATGAAGGAAAGCAGTTTTCACATCTGTTTGCTCTACCTACAAATCAAGAGTAGTAGTCAAACTCAAAATAGTTATAATTGACGACATCTTTACCATAAGTGAGAAAATATCATGAAAATCAATACATTTTATTTTTCTTAAGTTTTTCACCATTATTTTGGCTTTTTACTTTAGACACATAGAATTACTCTTATGTTTCTCCCTGAAAATCCACTTGTTTTTTAAGACCCTCTAGCCCTTAGGCAATTTCACCAAATCATAAGTGTGATTATCATTCAAGGATTTCACCTCATCTTGCATTACATTCAACCACTCTTGCTTTTCTTCACTTTCCAAGGATTCTTCCAAACATTCAGGTTCTCCCTCATCAGTCAAGGTCACATACTCATCGAAAGAATACCTTATAAAAGGTTATTTTTGCCTATTGGACCTCTTAAGTTGAACTTGTGATAGTTTAGGTGCATTATTTAGATTTTCATCATTCCACATCTCATGTTCTTCTTAGACATCATCAATAGAAACATCTACTGCATTTCTAAGTTGCTAATCATCAACATCATCATAGTGTTCACCATGTTGAACACTACCCTCAAAATTATCCAAATTGTTAATAAGCAATTACATAAAATCAACATTAATCAAATTTTTATCTTTCTTGAATGTAGTTGTCTCCACTTTATCAATGTCCTTAATGGTTTGATCTTCCATAAACTGGACATTACAACTTCTAAATAGTTTCTTCTCAACAAGATTATACAACTTGTAGCCAAATTCATCATAACCATAACCAATAAAGATACAACGTCTTGTCTTCACATCTAACTTGGATCTTTATCCTTTAAAATATGAACAAATGTCTTGCTAAGATACGTAAATGATCATAGCTCATATTTTTTTCAAACCAAAATTTTTTTGGCACTTCACTATCAAGGACAATTATAGAAGTGGGATTAATAACATGCATTGTCGTGTATAGTGTCTTACCCTAAAAATGTTTGGATAACTTAATATTTGAAAGCATACACCTCACTTTCTCTAGCAATGTCTTGTTCTTCCTTTCTACTAAACCATTCAACTAAGGAGTTTTGGGAGGAGTCTTCTCATGTGTAATTCCTTGTTGCTTGCAATATATATCAAAAGGTCTACAATACTCACCACCATTGTCAATATGAATGCATTCCAACTTCTTCTCTTATTATTTTTTAACTAAAGCATGAAATTATTTGAATTTCTCACGCACTTGGCCTTTTCTTTGTAAAGAATAGACCCATAGTTTCTTGAAATAATTATCAATAAATGTAACAAAGTAAAGTGCACTACTAAAATATTTTACCTTTAATGGACCACAAATATTAGAGTACACCAATTTCAACAACTCTAATTTTCTTGAAGGAGGATGCTTCTTGAATAATACTCTTGTTTGCTTACCGACCATGAAATTAGAATATTTCTCCAATTTTGCACTTTTTAACCCTTGAAGATCATCTATTTTAGCTAAACAATTCAACCCTTTTTCATTGATATGACTAAGCCTTCAATGTCACAAAGGTGTTTCCATTTTCACGGCATTCACACTATCTTTAGCAAAAAACAGGTTTTATCTAATACAATTTAGATGATTTCTCTCCTCTAGCCACAACCAAGTTATCTTTAGTGAGTTTCCACTTTCTATAACCAAAATGGTTATCCTAACCACCATCATCAAGAATATGCATAGAAATCAAATTAAAATGGATGTCAAGAGCATGTTTGACTCCTCTAAGTAACAATTGCATTCTCATGTTGATTTATAAGCAAAGACCATCAATACCAATCACTTTAGATACATCATCATTACCCATTTTCAACTCTCCAAAATCACTAGATATGTAAAATGTGAAGAACTCTTTCCTTGGTGTAACATGTAGTGCATTATCAACATGCTTTGATCTACTACAAGATTGATTGACTAATGGTCACGAAGAATAACAAGATCATCACAAATAGTAGTAGCAATACAATCATCATCATCATGACCTTTATTTTTCTACTTACCCTTCTTGCCTTTGTTCTCCTTTTTCCACAAAAAGCAATTCTTTTGAATTTGTCATGTTTTATGACAATAATAACACTCCACATTCTTGTATCTAGATATAGACTTACTCCTACTATTCACTTTACCACCCTTTAGTTCCTTTTTTTGACTTCTCCTCCTATTTTTCATGATAAACACCTCAAACTAAGATAAAAAACTTTGTGCCTTCCTTTGATCTCTTCATTAAGAGCATCACTTTTTTCTGTTTGCAAAGAAACAACACCATTAGGGGTTGAGTTAGTAAAAGAAACTTGAAATGTTTGCTAAGACTATGGTAAAGTGTTCAGTAGTCATAATCCAAAAATTTCATCATCAAATTTGATACTCATTCTTGATAGTTAATCTAAAGACCTTTGAAATTCATTTAAGTGATCTAAAATGAAAGAAACTCTCCCTATACCTCAAATTCATTAGATAGTTCAACAGATACAATTTATTATTTCCTTATTTAGATCCATACAAGGACTCAATCTTCTCCTACAATGTTATAGTATGTGTCTCATTGACAATATGATTATAAACACTGTCTTGTACAAATTTTTTAAAAAAATCACACACTTGTTGATGTTTAAAACTTTAGTTTTCATTAGACATGGAATTTGGCTTCTAAGTAGTAAAGACAAAAAAATGCATTTTCTTCACAAATAACAAGTCTTTCATCTTGTAATTCCACAAGTGATAGTTAGTATCATTCAAAACAACCATTTTTGTATTTGCCTTCATTTTCAAGCAAGTCACATAACCCAAAACCAACAAAGAGCTTTGATATCACCGTGATGAGGAAACAACAATACAATAATGATAAAAAAAAACTTAATTATAAAGTAAATGCAACAAAAATAAATTCCTTGATTTGCAAGAATCTTTGAGGAAAATAAATAAATAAATAACAATGACAAATCATCACAATCACATAAGAGACATCAAAAATTTTTAACGTGAAAAATTCTTATCAAAGCAAGGGTAAAAAATCATGGGTTGTATAGACCAAAAAATAATTCTTCTATGATCAACAAGAGTACAAAAGAGTCTAAATGAACTGAACAAAAGAGTACTAACAGTTATACAAACAATAAAGCCATAAAGATTACTAATAAAGAACCAAGAAGATAAAACTCAAAGAACAAAGCTAGTGTGTGAATTTAATATCTCATAAGTTAGACTTCATTTTAACGATCCAATCATTCATAATGAAGAACTAGATGATACGAATTTGCTATTAAAATTTCAATCTAATCCAATGATAAACGAATATACAATTACTATTTTACAGTGATTGCTCTATATTTAAACAAAAATTATTTTCTCTCTTCTTTTCCTTCATGTTAGTATTCTTTCTTATTTTAAACCTAATTGTTTTTTTCTTTTTTCTCATACTTCGCTTTACTTACATAAATGATATATCTAATGAATTTTTTAAATTTTGGGTCTTTCTCCACTAAAAATAGAACTCAATACCCATCAAAGGATTCATTTTTTATATGTTATAAAATTTATGTTCTTGCACACATATAAACAAAGAGATAGAGTGACACATACAATAAAACAAAACCAAGAAAATAAAGTTATCTGAATCGTTTCAAAATCTTAGAGCAAGATTTTTTCAATATATATTGCACATCAAGGTAGCATAGAGAAAGAGTAGCACACTCAACACCATCAAATATTCGAACACGAATCTTATACCTAAATTAAAAACATGAAAATTACATACTAATAACTTGGTAAAAATAAAACAACGTAATAAAGATTAATTGTGAAGAACTATAAAAATACTATGGAGATTTCACCTTGGAGTTGGAAACAATTGCAACTTGTCGCAACTTATACATTCAAAGTATCTATCTTGAGGAATAACAGAATCTTCACATTCACATGACAAATAAAATCATGTATCGCTACAATCATAAGAAATTAATTTTCCAAATACAATGAAAGTCCCAACCTGCAATCATAATAAACAAATTTAATATCAAGAATATAGTAACACTTAGTTGTTATCTTTAAATAAGGTAAGAGAACCATCGGTTTTGAGATTCCACTTAAGGAGAAATACTACTTACCTATGTCCACGTAGTCATCAAATAGATTGACTTCCACCTTGCCCCTGCATATCATTATAAGGTGGAAAACTTAGTTAAAACCGAAATAACAACACTTACAAATACACTACAAAAGTTGTCTCACACGTCAGATCAGTGATCTCCATTGCTATGTATCTCGTGATATTATCACCAAAACCATATTGCCTCTCTGTTAAATAATGTCTATAATAATCAAACAAAATAAATTAGAAAAGTAAATAAATAGAGCTCAAACATAACTAAAATATAAACAATTATAGATAAACAAATTCAATGATATTACAAAACAGAAAATATGAATGAAAAAAAAAAAACTTAGTTAAATGTAAAAAAAAGTTGAACATATAATAGTGGATATGGATTTATTTACTAACCAATTAAGAAATCGACGTTAGATTTAACCATACAACTAAGTGTATTCGCAACCATGTTCTCCAAAATATCAACCTCACTCTATTTCATTTCAGTTGCTTGCTGAAATATAAGCCTAAAATTGTGTTTCGTAGCCTTTGTTGTTCTTCCATTTGTACAACAGAGAAATTCTTGATACAATAAACACATCCCTCAACCAAATCAAATATAAAGAACTTCAACAACTCCTTAAATATAGTAGCTTGTACAGTATGACCCTGAAACAATAACAAACATATAACTAAATCAACATGTTAAACTCATAGGATAACTTTTTAACGTGAAAAATAATAAAATAAGGACAAAGAAAATGCACTTGTTATTAAAAGTTACTACATAAATATCAAAGTTATAAGATCTACATTAAGAAATACCTCAGCATCAAGGAGGATAAGCTCAACAGATAGAATGTCCTTTGGATTTAGTATAGAAGGAATTTTCCAAATGTTAACAATTTTACATTTAATCATTCAGCCCACAGGCTAAGGACTTATATTTTTTATGAAATGACATGGAGTGGAGAAGATGCCATTGCCACTAAGGTTTTGTTCGACCTAGGTTGGCTTTGTTTTTGCAAGAGAGTTGAGAGTAGGTGGTTGTTAAACAACTCGTTGCCCATGCATGTGTATACACATAGAAAACCTAGTAAACTAATATGAGAATCCACAATGTATTAATATATAAAATAAAATAGATTAGTCAGAATTAAACTAAAACTTCCTCATATAAAATACTTGCTACTAATAATAAATAATAATAATTAAAAATAAGAATAATAATACAATAATAAGAATAAGAATGAAATAAAATAAAAGTAACAATGCTAAAAAGTAAATAAAAAAATTTAATTATAATATTAAATATGAAATAGTAAATTAACTAACTTTAACTAAATAAATTGAATATCCCAAAATTTGCATTTGAACAACATGCCCATGCCCATAGGTATAACACTAAAATAGTAATAGTAATGATAAACATGAAGAAATAACGCAAGTTCGAACTTTCCAATCTGTAGACAGAGAAGTCTTAAAGAGAATTGCGGTTTTTACAGAAGTTTTTTACAAAAGAATTTACCAAGTTTGGTTGTAAGTATACTACACAGTCTACATGATTCAGACAAGTAAACAACCAACAATGAAAGAATGACAAAATCTGAATTTCTTTTACATAGTAAGTATATTTTTAAATTGAAATAATGACGGAACACATAATTTTATGTTATGTTATGTCATGGCTTATAAATTACTTACACGTGTAGGCAAAGACCAAATCAGGAAAAAAGGACAATAATTACTTACAAAAGTGGATAAACACTAAATGAAGTAGGAACATGTTGTCTTCACAAACTTTATGAATAAAAAATAGTTTATTCTTAATTTATATTTACTTATTTGTATTTGTAGAAATCTAAATTTACAAATTAAATGTTTTGGGTATATAAAAAATGAATTGAACAATAAATAATAATTAACAAATTGATTAACCATGCAATAAGTTTACATTGAAACTGTTAGATAATTATTGATAACAACCACTGATGCCACCACATTCATTTTGAACACAATGCAAACTTAAAAAAACTTCTCATGAAATGATTACTTTAATTTTTAAATCATCACGAGAGCAAACTTAATAGTCATCATAAAGAATAAAAAATATATTGTAAAGTCACTTATAAATAAACGTAATATAAATTTAAATAATAGTCATTAACCCAACTATTTTAACAAACAATTTCTTTAGACTTTTATATTACATTAAGTTCATGTTTGTACTATTTATATTACATTAAGATATCACAATGAAAAGTTGTCAGTATCCTTACAAAAATGTGACACTATTACGTATACAAAAGTAGAAACAACTTGGTCAGCTTTGGAAACTGGAAAACAATGATGAAGACAATATATAAGATACATGAAGAAATTAAATATATAAAACTTATCCTGCAAATTACCAACTACCATAGAAGAGCAAGTGGGGTATATAATGAAGAAACAAAGTCAATGTCAAACTGGTAAAAAATCAATCAATAAGGATAAAAATAAGAATTTGTTTTTTGTTTCATTATTTTTATTTATTAAATTCTTCATATATTTTTTTAAAAAAATTAATTAACTCCACAATGTTTTAAAATAAGTTGGATTTTTTGCTTCAAATTTAAAAAGATTTTCTTAGGTACATTACCTTTTCAAAAGAGATTCAATATATTCTCATTTTCCTTGTTTAAAATTTATTTATTTTAAAAATGAGTTCAATTTGAATATACAAAATTAATCACAATAAAATAATAAACAATTTAACAAAAGAAACATTTTAAAACACATTTAAATTTAGAAATATAATGAAAGGACAATTCAAAAATACCATGTAACAATAGTAGCTACAAAAAATATTATACGACATTGTCCATTATTAAAATTTGATTTCTTAATAAGAAACATAAAACATACAATGTTTTGGTAAAAATTAATATTAAATATAAAAATTAAAGCAACATAAAATTACATATACAAAGATTTATATATATATATATATATATATATATATATATATATATATATATATATATATATTTAAAAATAGATTACATTCAATGAAAGATATAATAATATTAAAACTTAAATATGTTTTAAATCTTAATAAAATTAACAAGTTTTGATTTGAGTCTTTATAAATTTTTCTTTAATTTTCATCCCTTGAAGAATTAAAATTTTATTTCTAATCATTATTATTATGTGTTATTTATTAACGATTTATATATTTAAAAAAAGGTTAAACAATTATCACAAGTGATATCTTTTAGTGTCAAAAGGTCAAGTTATTATCCAAAGTTACTTGACATCAAGGATTATAAAAAATCTTTGAAGGTCAAAATAAAAAAATAATTTAAAGACTAAAATTAAAAAGATATTATTTTTAAGAATTAAATTAATATTTAAGTTTAAAATAAATATTATTTACTTATCTTAAAAATAAATCTAAAACCAAAAATAGTTATTTTAGATTTTTAAAGGATTAAAATAAAAAATATATTTATAAGAACCAAATTCAAAATTCTCACATTTTATAAGGATTAAAATAAATAATTTTAAATTTTTGAGAGATCAAAAATAAAAATATAAAAAGATCCAAAATCAAAACATATTTATAGGAACTTAAGATATATTTAAGTCTAACATTAATAAATTTGAAATCAAAGTAAACAAAATGTTTTATTTAATTTAGCTTTGATTTAACTAATTTTTTTGTTGAACTCGACTTATTTTTCATCTCACAAAAACTTACTTAGTGAAATAATTTTTTAAAATAATGATGAATTTGGTCTCTTTAATTTTAACAAATTTTGTTAGGTCTATTTTTTATAAAACATATATATATATATATGTTCAATATTGTCTCTGGTTTTTTAGAGTGAAAACATTTAAAAACAATTGTTTCAAATTGAATATACTAAATTACTTAATCAAGGGACAATCAAATAATGAAATTATATAACCAAAATGAAATATTTTAATGCATATTTGAAATTTGGAATATAACAAAAGATACAATAAGGAATAACATGTAATAATTCAAGTATAAATAAATATTATACAACATTATACTGGATAAATTTATTTTTAAAAAGATTTCTATGACTTGGTTCCCATAACATAACCTTTCTGGTTGAGTCAACTACTAAAAATTTACTGTACCTATTTTATGTCTTAACCAAAATATATGTATCAACCATAAATATTGTAGTCAAAGGTATTAACTACGTAAAATTCAATTGAGTGGAAAATTAAAAAAAAAAACATGAATGTATATCTATAAAGATTTATAAAAAAAAAATGATGTTTCTTTAAAAGAAATTACATACAGACAATGAGAAATATAATAATGTTAATAAATTTGTAATTTTAAACAACTAATCTTTTAGTTATATAGGAAAAAAAAAATAAGCATGAATGTGTATATATAAAAGTTAAAAATGTCTAAAAAGGTAAATAAAAAATAGAAACAAAATAATTCTATTATAATTGTAACACCTATTTTTATTCATGTTATTTTAATGTGATTTTTTTAATATTTTATTTCATATTATATTACTTAACTTGTCAGGGGTTACAACTAGAAAGAAACCTAAATAGCGTGTTGATAAGTGTCACTATTCAATACATTTGTTTGAGAAAATGTGTGTCTTTTGTGTTTAACTATTGTAGAAATTAGCAATTATTCTCTAATTTGAGACTACTTTTATCCAAACACATGTTTTAAGTCTGAAAACAAATGAAGATATTTAATCCCAATTTTATATGAATTTTAGGTAGTTGAGGAGCAAGTGATGCATGGATAGAGGAGCAAGAAGATAGACAAAAAGAAGACTCTAATGCTGAGAAACTCAAACAGAACTCGTCCAAGCGAAAAGTCACTTAAGTCAGTATGGAGAAAGTTTAAAAAGGAGAGGGGGAAAAGAAATTAGGGTATCCAAGGAGAGAAACACATCTATCTTGCAACAGCCAAGGGCTACCATGAGCGGTTAACTTCTTCGTTAGGGATTGAATGTAATCTATTTGAACTCAATTGTATTTTGGTGATGGTTATATATTAATTCTCTTTCTCTACTTATTCTTGGTATTTCTGTTTTACTCTTACTGTTGGCTTCTATCTAATCAATAGATTCTTTATTTTTATTCTTATATATGACTGGAAAGTATCTATAAGAATTAGATCTAAATGGAAATACTTGATATATTGTAATGCTAGGAATAAATTTCAACATATCGATTACCTAAGAGCATTTGGATTTAAAGCTGATTAGTTTTCTAGGCAACTAAGGGATTAATGTTTAGCAAACTTTCTAGAATTTCATGCTTGAGGAATCAGTGTGAATGATTTAGAATGTGGTATTAAGAATAAATATTGTGAGAATTATATGTGATTATAAATACAAAGTGCAGACGAGTAAGATAGAGTACGTTCAATCCCAAATCTCATAACTGAAATTTTAAAAATCAAGTTTTTATTCAATCATAGTCTTTTTTCCATAAAGTTATTTTGAAAACCTAATTCTAATTTAGACCAAATCTTCATTCAATTCTTTGTGCTCAAAAAGTGTTACAACATAAGAATTTTAATTGAAACTATTTCTTGTGGGTACGACATTTGTACTTTGAAAAGTATTATACTATAATTTAATTGGTACACTTGCCGAAGAAATAAAACCAACAAGTTTTTGGCGCCGTTGCCAGGGAACAGATATTTTGTGAAATTTTCTTTTAGAGTATAACTCACTGAGTATTGTGGATATTTTGTTTCAATTATTTATTTTTTATTTTGTTTCATTTTATTTTATTTTTGTTGGAGATTTAAATGATTATTATTTTTGTGCTAAACTTTGCTTGAGTTGTCTTTGATTTATGTTTTTAAGAGGACAGATTTCTAAAGACCAATTGGAATTTGATTTTGAAATTGAGAGGACGACTCGGGAGAATCGCAAAAAGAAGAAAAAGCAAAGGCAATTAGAAGGAGAATTTTCTAACAATTTCATCACCCAAAGTCTAGAAAGTCAACAAGAACAGAACATAGCAGATGATAAACAACATACACCTATGAGAACACTAGGAGACTATGTTATGCAGCAAGGACCAAGACATTTTTCCAGCATAGCAATACCTGCTGCCAACAAATCTTTGGAGATGAAGCCAGCTTTTCTCAATTTGATCAGCACTCATCAATTCACGGGAATGGATCATGAAAATCTATACACTCATTTATCTACATTTTATGAATTAGTAGGAACTATGGGCTTTGAAGAAGGGGATGTTCAATCAGTTTTCTTACGTTTGTTTCCTTTTTCATTGACAGGGAAAGCAAAAGAATGGCTAAAATCTCACCCAAACCAAAGTTTGATAAATTCGAGTGATGTAGAGGAAAGATTTCTGCACAAATTTTTTCCACTATCTCGCTACATCAAGGCAAAATCTGATATTTCTACATTTAGGCAAGGGCAAGATGAACCCTTTTGTGAAGCTTGGGAAAGGTTCAAAGTAATGCTTAGGAGATGTCCTAATCATGGGTTTGAAGACATTGCCCAATTGAACATTTTTCACAATGGGTTGAGGCTTGATGCTAAGATGATATTGGATGCAGTAGCAGGAGGAACAATGATGGCTGTTAATGTAGAGCAAGCTACAAAAATTATTGACGCTTTAGCCTCAACAGATTATTAAGCTCAACATGATAGACAAACTATTCAAAGGAAGAGAATGCTTGATTTGAGTACTATAGATGCAATTTTAGCTCAGAACAAAATTCTGACACAATAGATTAAAGCATTAACAAAACAGATGTCCAAATTACCTCAGCAACTACATGTTGTGCATCCTTCTCAAAGTCAGACTCCAATCATGAGATGTGATTTTTGTGGGGGTGATCACCCAAATGGTCACTGTTCCTATCACAATAATTCACCAGAAGAGGAAATTCATTACATGAGCAATCAAGGAAGGCAAGGTGGCTTCTCATCTAGCTATTCAAATAATATGAATCAAGGGTGGAGGAATAGTCCAAATCAAGGATATGGGTGGAAACAAGATTCTGGACCATCTAACAGGCAAACACCATATCAATAGCAATCGTATTATCCTTCCATTCATGATAGGACAACCAAATTGGAGGATACTTTTGAAAAATTCATGCAAGCTTCGTTGTCCAATCAGAAAAATACAGAAGCTTCCATAAGAAATCTAGAAACACAAGTGGGACAATTAGCTAAACAACTTGCAGATCAACAAGGGGGTCAATTTTTAGCCAATACTTAAACTAACCCCAAGGAGCATTGCAAGTCAATCACCACTAGGAACGGTAAAGTTGTAGGTGAAGGGATTGAAGATAAAGTAGTTATTGAAGAGGAGAAAATTACAAAAAAAGAGGATGAGAAAAAAATGGAACATGGGAATGAGGAAGAAGAACACAAAGAGAAAGAAGCACATATTGAGGACAAGAAGAAGAAAAGTGACTAGGGTCAAGCGAGGAGTCCTCCCATAGGGAATTTACCTTATCCACATACCCCATCAAGGAAAGACAAAGAACGACAATTTGCAAAATTTTTGGATATTCTTAAAAGTCTGCAAATCAGCAATCCATTCACTAAGGTGTTGGAACAAATGCCAACCTATGCAAAGTTCATGAAGGAATTGCTAACTAAGAAAAGGAAGTTCAATGAGCAAGCAACAATTGAACTAGAGGCTGGATGCAATGCTATAATTTAGAATTCTTTGCCATAAAAATCTAGAGATCCAGGGAGTTTCATTTTGCCTACTACAATAGGCAATCTCACAGTTGGAAAGACATTGCTAGATCTTGGAGCTAGCATCAATCTTATGCCTTTATCTATGCTGAAGAAAATTAGAGATGTAGAAGTAAAACCAACAAGAATGACTTTGCAGTTAGCTGATAGATCTTTCAAATATCCACATGGAATAGTTGAAGATCTCTTGGTGAAGATGGATAAATTCTTATTTTCAGTTGATTTTGTCGTTATGGACATAGAGGAGGATGTTGAGGTCCCTTTAATTCTTGGGAGGTCGTTTATGAATATGGAAAAGGTCATGATTGATGTAGATAAAGGTATACTAAAAGTTTGTGTGCAGAACAAAGAGGTAAGCTTTAATGTTTTTGAAGCCATGAAACATCCAAGAAACACAAAAGAGTGTTTTAGACTGGATGTCATTGATGAAGTTTGTTAGGAAACACAAAAAAAATTCTCTACTGTGAAGCCATTGATAAAAGTTGTTGTTGATAGTATAGAAGATATTGATGAGTGGGGAGAAAAAGAAGTACAAGATTGTTTAAGAGAGTTGGACAATGCTAAGGAAATGCCACAAAATGTTACTCAAAAGCAGGAATTGATTAAGGGGGAGACTTCCCCACCTCAAAAATTAGAGTTAAAGTAGTTACCACCTCATCTTAAATATGTTTTTCTTGTAGATAATAGTGAAAAACCAGTAATCCTTAGCAGTTATTTTAACAGCAGATGAAGAAGAAAAAGTAGTACAAGTGCTGAAAGTCAATGCAAGAGCCATAGGGTGGACATTAGCTGACTTGAAAGGTATAAGTTCATCCTACTACATGCACAAAATCCATATGGAGCAAGACTTCAACCCTGTGGCTTAACCTCAAAGGCGTTTGAATCCGACTATGAAAGAGGTTGTGAAGAAGAAAGTCCAAAAGCTCTTGGAGGTAGGAATGATTTATCCTATTTCAGATAGTGCTTGGGTTAGTCCTGTGCATGTGGTTCCTAAGAAAGGTGGCATGACTATCATTCACAATGAAAAAAATGAGTTGATACCGACAAGAATAGTCACAGGTTGAAGGATGTGTATTGATTATAGAAAATTAAACCAAGCCACGAGAAAATATCACTTTTCGTTGCCTTTTATGGATCAGATGCTGAAAAGGTTGGCAGGAAAAGCGTATTATTGTTTTTTGGATGGTTATTCAGGTTATAACCAAATTGTAGTGGATCCAGAAGATCAAGAAAAGACTGTTTTTACTTTCCCTTTTGGTGTCTTTGCGTACAAAAAAATGTCATTTGGGTTATGTAATGCCCTAGCTACTTTCCAGAGGTGTATGTTCGCTATTTTTGCAAACTTGATAGAAAAATGCATCGAAGTGTTCATGGATGATTTTTCAGTGTTTGGACCTACCTTCAATTCTTGTTTGGAAAACTTAGACACTATACTGAAGTGGTGTGTAGAGACAAATCTTGTACTTAACTGGGAGAAATGTCACTTCATGGTGACTGAAGGCATTGTTTTAGGCCACAAGATATCGTGCAAGGGAATTGAAGTGGACAAAGAAAAAGTGGAGATTATACAAAAGATATCTCCCCTTGTCAACATTAAAGGAATTAGAAGTTTTCTTGGACATGTTGGCTTTTATAGAAGATTCATCAAGGATTTTTCAAAAGTTGCAAAGTCATTGTGCAATCTGTTCAATAAGGATACTCCATTTAAGTTTGACGAAGATTGTCAGGTTGCTTTTGAAAAATTAAAAGAAAAACTCATTTCTGCACCCATAATTATTGATCCTAACTGGCAATATAATTTTGAATTGATGTGTGATGCAAGTGATTATGCAATAGGAGCAGTGTTAGGACATAGGAAAGGAAAAGTTTCTCATGTGATATACTATGCAAGTAAAGTTCTAAATGAAACTCAAAGCAATTATACCACTAC
>JAMLFT010002872.1:0-23756 GCA_026544285.1 Pachyrhizus erosus | reverse complement strand
AAGTGAGGAGAGTATTATTTATCTTATTCAAAGTTTTTTAATTAATTTTTAAAGATATATATATTGTTTTATATGACAAATTAAGTGAGGAGAGTATTATTTATCTTATTCAAAGTTTTTTAATTAATTTTTAAAGATATATATATTGTTTTATATGACAAATTAAGTGAGGAGAGTATTATTTATCTTATTCAAAGTTTTTTTTCTTTTTCTATTTCTTTAAAATATCAAATTTGTTATACAAAATTGATTATTATTTCTTGACAAAACAAGTACTGTAGTAAACTTAGGAATAAAGTCTACACTGATTTCAACATTCCCGTGATAGCAAGTTATCAAATTTTTACAATGTAGCAAATTATTAATATTTAATGGTAACATAATAAAAACGTGAAAGGAATTTGTTCCCCGGAATAGACAGAATAATTGAGGAATAAATAATAAAATGTATTAATATATTAAATAATATGAGAAGATTAAAATTTCCTGAGTTATGTATGTCAAAAACATCTCTCGATAAAGTTGTTATTGTGAAGTTTATTTTAAAAGTAATGAGAAGTTTAGCAAAACATATTTTAATTACTGATTTTAATATATATTAAATTAATTAATAAATCCTATTTTTTATGTATAAATTGAAGGTATACAATTTGAAAAGAGGTTCTCAAATTTTTTTATTTTCGCAATTAACTCATCGCTATTTATGTTTTTTTGGGTGAAAGTTTTTCTGTTTAAGTGTGACTTTTGCACATAATTATAAGGAGTAAAAATGGTTTTTTTTCATTCTCTTTATTTTCACTTGATTTGTTTTATTTTAATTTTATTCTAAATTATACAAATTATTATAAAAATAATAATAATGTATAAAATTTATTATCAATGAAAAAATTATATTTATCTTTATTGAATATTTTTATTAATTAATATATACTACAAGAAATAAGTTAATGCTAAAACATGAAAGTTGACATTAAATGTGTATTAGCTTATTAGTTGTATAGAAAAAAGGTCAACACAACTTAGCATTAGTCACAAAATTGATGCTAATGTCCACATTAACTCAACAAATCAATGTTATACATAACATCAAACAAAACCAAAGCTAGTAGCATTTATCACTAATTGACACAAGGTAGTGTCACTTATGACTTACACAAATGTACTTAAACACTCAAATAATCATTCTAACTTAAATTGTTTCTTCCATTTGTGTTCACCATTTTATAAGTTTTCTATTTGATCAAATAAGTTCACATGACTTGCTAATCCATGTTAAATGCTTTATTCACGAATTATAAGTTTCTTATTTGGTTAAATAATTGAAACAATTTAAACACAAGAATCAATTATTGTTTTATATTATTTTTTGTTTAATACCTATTTATCCTAATTAAGTGTATGTATCAATACAAATCTCAATAAATCTAATTTTTTTTTAATTAAAGGAACAACCTCTTGATTTAATTAAGAGAAAGTTCATGTTAGTATAAAAGGAGAAATTATAGATCTCAAATGTTTTGATATAACAAACAAATGATTAAGTTTTTGAAAGCATAGATACAACAAGTATTTTATTAATGTAAGACAATAGCTATGTTCTAATACAAAATGAAATAAAATGCAAGGTTTTAATTTCTGTCATTGTTTGCATGTGGAATATGATGTTTGGGTAGAAAATGAAGTTTTTCGATAATTTGTTGGTTCATAAAATGTACAAAGGAAAAATCAAATAGTCCACAAGCAACCACATTACCTAGATCTTGATACTGACATCCTCCCTATCACAGAAATTGTGAGAATTTCTCCTCTTAATCGCTCCAAATCACAATTGAAACTTTATTAAATTAACATCATGCATGCTTGGGAAGGAAGAGACTTTGATTCCTCTTACCAAATTTTGTTGATGATGAGTGGAGAAAGAGTTGAACCCCTCTCACCAAAATGATCTAACAGATAATACTGGTTCACTACTTGTTAGAAATCATGCCTGACGCAACCTTTTGGGCCTCAAAACTAGGCAACCCAGCAAGACAAAGAAAGAAAAAAAAAAAAAAAAACTCCCAACACATACACAGTAATTGAACCGCAACTAGCTAATTAATAATCTAATAATTTAACTAAAACTAAATAGCTAATATTTAATATAATTTAGTTTTTTCATACCTACGAGCAAAACTGTCGAGTTCAATATATAATAGTTAATCACTTACAAAATAATTTTTAGAACAAATTATAAGTCAGTTTGTTTAAATTTAGAATAAGTGTTTATAAAAACATAATTTTTAAAATAATTATATTTTTAAGAAACATATAAGATTTATTTCTTAAAAAAAATATAAAACCTTTTATTTTTAATTTAGAAAAATACATAAAAGTATTAAAAAATTAATTGTTTTATAAAAAATTATTTTTTAAAAAATAAATACAAATAAACTAAAAATTATTTTTTAAAAAAATAAATACAAATAAAGTAGTCCTATATTTATATTTCTGATTTTTTTAAATATATAAAACGTTATTTTTTATTTTTATACTAATCTCTTTGAAAATGTTAAACTCACTCTCACAATTAGGAAAGTTGTTACAAAGTTTAAATAAAAATGAGCATTGAATATATTTCAAAAACACTTGTTGTAAAAATTAAATAAGAAAAAATATTGTATAATTCAGAAATACCTTTGAAGCTATTAATATATTTTATTTTAATTCTTAATCTTGATGACCTCACAATTATTTAAAATTCATCAAATAACCTTTTTAATATTAATAACGTTCCAAAAACTAAATTTGTATCCGAAAACAATAAGTTAATGAAAAAATAATACTGTTTGGTAGAGAGAAAAAATAGGAGAAAAAAATAAGTAAATGAGAAAAGAATTGGAAGAAAAGAAGATAAATGAGTGAGAAATAAGATAAAAATAAAGATTATTTGATTGAAAAAATAAAGTGAAATAAATAAAAAATATTAAATTAAAACTTATTCATGAGTAAAAAAAAATTAATATTGAATAAAAATATTTTTTAACCCTTTACTAAGTCAGTGCTTTGTTTTTATTTTATTTTAAACATACGTTGTTTTTATGTCACCTATTATTTTTGTTGTACCACCATTGAAATATAAAATAAAAATTGAAGATTTTAAAAATATATTATTTTATAATGCTTGTTTACATAATTAATTATGTTTGTAACATAACTTGATTATGATTGTAACATAATTGCTTATGCTATAACCTTTTGGATTTAAATATTTTTAAGTATACTTTATTATGACATTTTTGTTTTATATTACAGAATAACTATTTCATAATCGATTACATGAACTTCAAATAGGCTCGTGAGAATTAAAAAATGAAGGGTAATATCATATAACCTTTAGCAATAAGTTTTTCTCTTCCTTTCTATTCACTTTAGATGAAATACTATGTAGAACCCATAAAATTTTCAAATATTTCATATCAATTTCGACGTTACCAAACGATCAAAATTAGACACTTTCCGTGCTACTAAGTGAAAAAGGCAGAGGAATGAAATATACAAAATCAAATGATTAAAAACTTTTTTCAATTTTTTATTAGAAATAAAAATTCTTTAATAATTGGAAGAACAATAACAATAATAATTTTAAAATATAAAATTTATTTCCTTACGGTAAAAAAACTGTGAAAAAGAAAGATGTCGCAATATATATAAACCAGACATTCATATTTATATAATTTTATTGTCAACATTTACTTATCTTTTTTAAAATGTTAAATTAAATTTATTTATGTATCAAATAATTACATAATTTAACTATTACATTAATAAAAAATAACACAAATATAAAAGGGTACCCCCAACCCACTCTCTATTCACGTTATATCTAGTGTGTAGGTGGTATATATCTTAAGACGGCTTTGAGGACAAATATTGTAATATCGTGTCTAAATTCGACTCATCGTTGCCCCAACCTTTTTGACCCCTTCATGAAAAAAAATCATCACCATATTGTCCAGTAATTAATTTCTATAAGCATTTTATATATTCCAAATTACCTGTATAATAAAATTCAAATGAATCCTTGCATAAAATTAACTCTAAAGCATTTGCATAGACTGTGGACTTCTACTCATCGTTGAAGTTTACATCAGGTTTGTAAAGTGAATTCACTCCCACCATATAAATCCTGATTTTCAAGATCACCTCTTTTGCTTGCGTTGCCATTGTTTCTCAATGTCCTTTAAGATATCTAGCAAACCAAGAATACCCAAAAGTGGGAGTCCACCTGAAAACTTACCTCCACCGCCTCCATTGCCACCATTGCCATCATCATCATAAGGTGGCAAACCAGGTCCATTGTTGTCAAGTTTAGGAGACTTCACTTTGTCTGTCATTTCAGATAAAAGTATTAGCATTTTATATTTGTAGAGACATTGAACATACAAATTTTCACAACATAACTAAAGGATAACAGATAATTAAGGCCAAAGGATATACTGACATATATGTATATTGTAAGAATAGAAAAATATATATAATAAATAAGGAGAAAATATAAGAGATGATAAAATATCCCACCAAAACACAGATCAGAAGAAAAACAGAGAAAAGGACTACCACAACTGCCCCTAAAACTCTTCCTTGGAAACCCCTCAACAAAAGGGAAAAAATAAATAAAAACACATTTCTTCCTTTTGCTTTCAGCAAAGAAGACAGCTTTGAAGCTTCAAAAGAACCCTTTTTAAGTCTTCTAAATCCTTTAGACCCTCTCCATAATTTACTGTTTTGCTAATCTTCCATTTTAGCTTGTTGCTCCTCAGTCCTCACCCACTGGTTTAACCAATCTATCACTACTGAGTGAAGAAGATATGTAGATTCTGATAGGAAGTAAATTACAACATCATTGCAAAAATCCTAATATTACCATTAGAGAAGCTACAAAAAAGAAGATAAAGATAAACATTCTCATTTTTCATTGATGTCTCGATACAAAACAAACCTTACATTAAATAGAAAATCTAATGAATGACAACCCTATATATATGTCATCATCCTATTATTTTAAGAGAAATAAAATAAAACTAACATTAAAAGATAAATACACAATCATATTTAATATTTAAGACCATCCTATAAAACCCTTAAGCCACTTAATTTTTTTCCTTTGGGCCTTGTCTAGGCCAATCCTATCAGATTCTAACTCTCATCTATGTTTCATGATTATAGTGAAAAGGATTAAAAAAAGCCATTAACTATGTACTATATAGGGAAGCTATATGAAAGAAGCAAGAAATTGAAAATACATGCCGTAAATATTAAATGTTCTTTGTTCTCACCTTCATTCCTAAAAACCCTTAATAGTTCCACATTGATTTAGTTTATGTCAAACAACACAAACGGATGTGCATGGGAAGAAAAAGAAAAGAGTGAAAATTATATATATAATCAAACAAATGAGCACACAATGATTAGCATATCCAATGGTAGAGGCAAACACATTGAGAGGTTATTACCAGTAGTCATTGACCGAGCATTGCGTGTTACGGTTTGAGTTGCACTTGCAGTTGCAGCAGCACATTTAATATTCTGTAGAATTCACAATACAAGCAATCAGAATATATTGGATCATTAAACAGTTAAGCCCAGCATTTCTTCCATTGCCAATGGTTCATATAGAGCATCACGACTTGAACAAGTTTCAAGATAGGGATTGAAACTAGGCACAAAAATAAAAATACTAAGGACATGTTTGGATAAACTTCTTCATAAGTATTTATAGGAGAAAAAAATTATAAAAAAAATTAAACAAGTTTCTCTAAAAGCTAAATTAATTTATACATAAATCAATTTGTAGAAGTGTTCTCATATTAACATTTCCTAAAATTAAGTTAATTTTAACTTATGAAAAAATTTATTTTAATTTTCCTTCTTATTTTTTTAAGTACTTATAGAAAAATTTATCCAAATAGACCCTAAATCTACTTCCATCATATAAAATCTTAGAAATGTAGATTGTGTTTTGATAAAAAAAAATTTAAGATTTCAAGAAATTTGAAATGTTCAAAATTTGAATTGTTTTGATTTAAAATTCCTTTATTTTCTTATTATTTAGATAAATTAATTCAAATTTCTTAAATTTCAACAAGACAATTCAATATCTACTGTATGCAAATTTTTGTTTTTAAATGTATATTTAAAAAATTAATTTCAATATTAAACATAATCAAAATAAACACTAGCTAATTTTAAAATATTTAATAATTCAAAAATAATTTAAATATTGAATAATATTTAATAATTCAAAAAAGAAAGTGATGAAGAAGGGAGAATATGAGAACAGAGAGAGACAGGAGAGAGAATAGAGAGCGAAAATAAATATGAAAAATTTAAAATTTTTATTATTTTATAATTTTAAGTGTCTAAAAATACTTCCACAGATTACTAGAATTTTGAATACTTCTTAGATACATTATCTAAGCAACATATTTTAGTACAAAGACTTAAATTCCCATTTAGATTGAATTGCTCACATTTTCATATCCAGACACCATAAAAGATAAGTCATTAATTAAATCAATCAATACCATTGTTTTAAAAGTGGACCAACTTGTCAGTTCAATTAGGAACTAGTCTGACGACCAATCCATTACCTTAAAAAAATTTGGAGCAGGTAAAGAACGGCTAAATCGATCTAAAATCGGTGCTCTTGCTACGGTTAAGCGATCTTCTTCGTATAATTCGTCCAATCCAAGGATAGCTATAATGTCTTGAAGTTTTTTGTAACGTTGTAAAGTTTGTTTAACGTGCAGTAAACTGATTTGAACAAGTATTTTTTAGTTTTTCATTTTTTATTTTTTAATTTAATATAAAATTTTAAAATAAATAAAAACACATTTAAAGATTTCACATAAGTATAAATTATTTCATCAATTATTATTAGTTTTATCTTATAAAACATATAATTTAATCATTTATAGCAATTGACAATTTTTTAGATCTTGACTTCTCATAACTTCATATTATTTTGACTTAAAATTATATATAATATTAAAAATATAAATTTAATTATTACTAGTTCAACCAAAGGTATACCAATTCAATCAATAGTCCAATTTTAAAAACATTGATCAACACAAAACACTAATTGTCCAATTCTCTAATTGAAAGAATAATTGAACCTCATAGGTCCTTGACCCACATGCGTAGAAGGGGAGGATTGAAATCACTTGTTTGCCTATCTTTTTCCCTATCCCTTCAATAGAAAAAATGACACGTCACTAAAATTTTCCCCTTTAAATATCAGCATTCTCTCTCTTAATTGACAGTTTTTTTTTTATTTCCTTTGGTGTTACTTTTGGATTAGGGTACAGGGAAGGAGACATAAAAGGGGACAGGTGATTTGATTCTAGAAGGAAAAGCGGGAAGGATAGTGGACTGAAGAGTGATAGGCTCAATGAGGGCTACTATGTGTATGTGACAAGATAGAACGGAGGGAAAGGTCTAGTAAGGGAATTTTAGCTAAGGATCATGGCATGATGGTAGAGAGAACTTGATGTCTACAGTATGGTGTTGTCAGTCATGGGTTGTGGGGAGGTACAAATACAATAGAATTTTGGGCAAGTCTAGAGGGCATTTACCCTGGTCGGGTACAGCTCAAAGCAGTTCTGAGTATCTTTTTTGTTTTCTCAACTATTTTCCAATTGTTCCCCTGTATTTTCAAGAGGGATTCCTCTGTTGTAAGAAGCCGAACTCCTATTGTTGGATAGCTAATATTTATTTTTATCAGTGTTCTATCAGAACCTTACAAATAACTGCTAATTCTGCATTGCAATAATACAAATAGCATCAATAGAACAAACAACACACAACACATAACAAGTGCCAAAAAAAGAAGAATAGTAACTTTTACCAAAGCAGAAGAGCGTCTGATATGAGATGATGGACTTTGCAATGTAGCAATCTTAAGTTCTTCTTTCCTGATGTTATATGGTAAGGGTTTCATCCCAATAATGTTTGGTCCAGTATGCTTAACATGAGCTTGAAGCTGACTTTCAATACCAACTGCATACAAAAAAGAACAATAATTTATTCCATAATTTAATCAACTTCTTAGACACTCAAGTCATAGCATTATGTTACTAGAGCTGGGCATTGTTACGATGTATAAAACCATTGTACCTGGTAAAAATACAGGTGAAGTGCCAACACAACTAGCCATTGAAGACCACTTCTTGATTGTGACCAAATGCAAAAAATGATAGCTGTTAGCATGATGTAGCAGATAAAAAAATTATCATTTTCAAACAAAATATATATAACGGGCTAAGAGGTAGTTGTTAAACAGAGACATGTGAATAAGTGCTCGAAGTTGTATTTTAATTCATTTTACATTATTGTACATTTAAGCCATGTTTGAACTAATTCCTTCCAAGAATTCAATTTAATTCTTTATTGAATTATAAATGAATTCTAGTGGTTGTCATTATTTGAGAAGTTGCAGATAACAAGCTATAAGAAAATATAATCCTAAAGATAGTAATAATTACAATGTAGTTTTCTAAAGAGGGAAGGCGAATGTTTCAATGTACCGTAAATGCTACAAAATTTTCAGTTACATAAAAGCATTGCTGCCTAGGAATTTAAGTATATCTGTTAGCTAATGATGAAATAGTCCAAGGACTTGGAAGCTAATATTTAATAAGAAATATTGCATGAAAAAGTAAAACCTTAAGCATAAGAACATAAAGGCCAAGGACTGGTCCTCAAAGGTTTGGCATCCAGTTGAGCAACAGAGATCAAAATCAACAAACAGGACATTTACAGAACACTGGACTTTTAACCAGCTATTTTATGTTTGTAGCATGATACAACATTAAGCAGTCAGAAATTGAAAAAATATTACTCATACTAATTTTGTATACTAAATATTGACTTGTAAAATCTCAATATAGAACACTAAATATTGACCCAATAGTTAAGTTGGAAGAGACCCACAGAGCTCATAATCAGAAAGGGATAAACTGGAAACAACACAGAACCAAAAACTGAAACAAAAACATAAAATATGTATACTGGCGTGCATAAACAAATTGAAATAGATTTCACATATTTTGTGTTCATACCAAAAATAACTAACAGGGAAACTATCTGCTGTCTGCTATGGTCAAGAGAAATCGGGCATGCCCAGAATCAAAGTATCAAACATCAAAGAAAACAAACAAAAGCTTCATCATATCAAGTTCAGCACAACACTACAGTGTGTTAACAGTTAAGGGAGTAACATTCTAAACTTTGAATTAAAAAAGACCAAGAAACTTCAAACAATTTCAAAAGATCCCTACTTTGATATTGAATAAGATTTCCATAAGTACAACTGTGGACCGCAATAGGGACAGCCACAATTAAGTGGACATACCAAAAGCTCTAACTTTTTGGGTGAATTCGGATATCCTTTGGCCGAGAGTCCAGGACTAATTTGTTTTTGGTACTAAAATTTATTTAAAAAGTTGACATCTTCCAACATATGTTCTTCCATACACACATACCAGAGATTATGTGAGGAAGAGAGACTCAACAGGTCATTAGCAAGAGATACTGGGAAGGTTCACGTTTATTAGTAAAGTTAATCATAATACAACGGCAAGATATAACATTCTTCCTAATAAGACTAAATGAAATCCCAAGTTCCAACTCTCAAATCCTACCATTTTCACAAATCTCATTCTCAATTTTCTAACAACTTCAATTAAAGGCTAACCCTAAATAAACAACAAAGTGAAAATTGTATTCGGTCAAATTCTCAAATTTCAAGTGTTCCAGACATTCCCTTTGAGTGCGTATGGAAGTTAGGAAAGACACGTAACATCCTCATTGTTGACGAGTGCAGAGAATGATCGTCAGTGCAAAAGAGATGGGACATAGACAAAGAACGGTTCCTGGCAAGCATCCAACAAAAAGAATACATAAATGAATCAATATACACCAGAAAGAGAGACATCCAAAGGTTGTGCAGGTATGAAGAATGTATAGTTGAGGGTGGTTTAAAGAAATAAATTTGCATTACCTATACCAACATGATGCATCTATTTTTCGATAGCTCATCACTCAAGAACTCCACAATTAAGTGTGTTTGACTTGGAATAATTATGAGATAAGTGACCTTTTATAAAGTTTGCCAGAAAGTATGTGAACTGAGGACAAAACATATTGAAAAGTCTCGTATTGGTTTGCAGGATTAATAATTAATCTCTAAAAATCAGCTAGGAGTTACAAGTGATATTAGAGATAATTGTTGATATCTTAAAAAGGACAACCTACAGAGGTTTTGACCGATGGAGGTTCTAACTAACAAAGAAGTTGTATGAAGTGTCATCGTATGAAATGTCATAGAGTATGAGCTGCCAACACATCAACTCTTTAGAATATTACAAGACGCAACACAACACATTTTTCATTTATAATATATATATTCTCTAATTTGATAATTATTTTTAAAATGAAAGAGACAAAATGATAGAAACAAAATGATAGATTATCATAACCTTAATACCTTATGCTTTTGTTTATATTTACAAACATTACATAACTCTTAATTCAAACCTAAAAGCTTTATCCTCTCCTCCCTTCCCCTCCAAAACATCACCCCCAAACATTCCCCAAGAAAGGGGTATGAAAGCATTATTGATCTTGATGAACCTTTTCTTTCTTGACACTGCAATAGGCATGTGGTCATTGTGGTGCAATAAACTACAACTAAATTATGTGTAAAGCATATAAAATCGTGTCATGGTTGTGATCACTGGAAAAAAAACACTAAAGATGCAAACTACAACATGAACAAATCACGGTAGAAGCCATTGGTCACCAAAACCAGAATACTGAGACCACACTTGCACTTATTGTGAGAAATTGACACAGAATAACTCAAAATTCACACCTTACTCGAACAACAAACAATTAGCAGCAAGCAAAGAGTCTGTCACAGAAGTCCAACGAAATCGAATCACCGAAAACAAGAGTATAATAAAGAAATCCCATACCTCATAAGAAATCACCTAAACACTCATAAGTCATAACACATAAGAAATGGCATAAGCAAACACACAATGACAAAAAAAAAATCATTTTTTTTCTATTCAACAATAATATCGAAGGTTCAAAAGAAAATAGAACGCATAAATAGTTTTTTTTTTCAATTATTTTTCTTCTTGCGAATGTTTGAGATTCTTAGAATAAATATATCATATGGATGAAATGAGAGAATTGACTCATATAATTGAATAAAAAAATCGATGAGAAAAAAAAACAAAGACAGAGAAAAAAGTCCAAAATTAAAACCTACGAAGAAAACGTATGGTGTGATCGCAAGGGAGAGAAGAGAGCGTCACCCTGAAAGAGACGACGGTGTTGGTGGCTAAAGTTATGAAGCGTTGCGTTGGGGAGTTCTAAAGAGGAGAATGCGGTGAATGGCAAACCGGGTTCGGGTATTCGATACATTCTTCTAAAAAACAATTAAAGGGTATTGGATACTTCTAGAAGAAAAATTAAATTTGTTAATATATAAATAAATGAGATGAATATAGGTCGATCACGGTTAACAACATAATTATTGTATTTTGTTATTAAAATATTTTTTATTAATTTTAGTAATTATAATTATATAAGAGATTAATAATCATCATACATTTATAATGTAAAATACTTAGTCAATCACACTTCACTATTTAAAAAAACTAATATAAAAATTAAATAAACTTATCATACATAATAAATCGATGTATAACTTATTTTTCATTATGTATATAATTATAGTATAATTATTATCAATTAATAAGAATAATTATTTTAATTAATTTATTAATTAATTATATTAACATATGTTACTATTATATAAATCAATTGATAAAATTAAATGTTTTTTTTATTTTTATTATAAAGTTTAATTAACTAGTAAATGTTAATTTAGTTAAAATATTAAATTAATTTTTTAATTATTTTTATAAATAAATCTAATAATATTAATAAATTATATTTCTTTCACTATCACATTATTTAAAAATTGACTTAAGTTTTTTTATAATGGTACAAAATATTAATTTTTTTAAAATTATTCTTATAACTAAATCTAGTAAATATCAATTAATTATATTTCTTTTAGTGTCATACTATTTGAAAACTAACTTAAGTATTTTTCTTATAACGATATTATTGGTACAAAGTATGTATTAAAATTTCAATGACTAATCTCCATTGAAGAACCTAACTAAGTACTTTTGGTGATTTAAGTATTTTTGGTGATTTTTTGTAATTATGCTTATAAATAAATCTAATAAATATCAATAAATTATATTTCTCTCTTTGTCATACTATTTTAAAATTGAATTAAGTTTTTTTTTTTATAATCGTGTTATTGATAGGAAGTATGCACCGATTTTACCAATAACTAATTTTTGTCAAAAATTTTAACTAGTCACCTTTAGTAAAATCTTTCCTTCCACCACATTTTTTTTCATCAACAAGGCTCGAACTTGAGACCTTGCTTAGGAGAACTAAGTCTAGGACTAGTCAAATAAACTAACTTAACTCAAGGTCATTTATAATAAAAAATATATAGGCTTAAATACAATTTTGGTCATTGTATTTTGTTTAATTCATAATTTTGGTTCATTTATTTTAAAATAAGAACTTATAATCTCTTTGTTTTAGAAGTTTTACAATTTTGATTCAATCTCCAATTTTTTCTACATTTTTTTTCTTATATTTCTTATACTTTAATTAATTAAATCATGTTTTGATGATATCTTAAATGAATGTTAAGTTAGGATTCTATTAAACCAAAATAAATAAAAATGTAGACAAAATTTAGGATTGAACCAAACTTGTAGGTTTTCTAAAATAGAGAGATGAAATATCTAAATAAGAAAAGTTATTGGAATAACAACATGCAAGATCCATTGAGGTAACTTACAACAAACCTAGTATAATCTTCTGCAATGTAGCATAGTTAACACCTCTAATGAAAGTCTTGAAATGTAACATTAACATTACTTTCTTAGTTAATCAATTAAAATTAGGTATGAGAATATGCCTTAAAAATGATAAAGAACATTATGTTTAGATCATTTCTATATATGTGGAAACCATGTCTACCTTTGGTTCATGAAGGAAAAGCATTAGTATTGCTTGAAGCACTAATAGGACTTAATATGATATATGTCCATTGTGTTATTATTGAAATGGATTGGCAGAAGCATGTGTTTAGTGTCCATAATATCAAGCAAAACATTTCTAAGTTCAAAACAATTTTAAAGTATCGTGGAAATATTCTAACTATTTATCCAAACTACTATGTTAGTTTTGATAGGAGACAAACAAATTTAGTTGTCCTTACAATGACAAAAATGTCTAAATCATATGTTAATCCTCGTGTGTTCTACCAAGCACCAACTTGTATTGTCTAATAGAAATAGAAATGAAATAAATCTATTCTTATAAAAAAGAATAATTTACTTACAATTTTTTGTTATTTTAAAATTATTATTTAATTGACTTTTGTACTTAATATAAGTTTTATAAGTTGAGTGAGATATTGTGAATATAAATTAATGTTATTAAATTTCATTTTATTTGACTTAATTTAAAATGTTGTTCGCATATAAATTTTTATGAATTTAATTGATAAAAAATATTTAAGTAAATTTCTATAAGCAAGATCTTGATTTTGAGCTTTGCGAATGATAAAAATATAGTGGAAAAAGAGGTTTCACTAATTGAAATTAGTCATTAATAAAATTGATAAATACTTTATTTCAATAATATGGTGATCCAAAAAAGTAATAAAAAATAATTAAGAAAGATTTTACATAAAAAAAATCTAAAAATAAATATTTTTAGATGTAAAAAAATTATAATGATTATATGTGATATAATGTTAAATGAAAAATATTATTTTATATTTGATATTTAAATAACAAAGTCAAATGATGAGAGATAGTTATAAGCATTCATTTCTTATACATGAGGAGTAAAAAGTTAGTAATTTATAAATTACAATAATACTTTTTCATCTATTTTTTTTTATGAAACTTGTCCTCTAAATTTTTTTGTATTAATAATTAAAAATATAATAATATCAATAAACAAATTTCAAGTATTAAATATTAGAAATATTAGAAAAAAATATTTAAATAAATATAAAAGGCATAAACCTTAAAGATAAAATTAAAAAAAAATATGAATTAAGAATAATGAAATAATTTTTTTATGGATAGAAGAAAAAATTTAGAAAAATATACAAACAGAAATTCTAAATAACAAAACATCAAACTTGTCAAAACTAGCATAAGAAACCCTAATCACTCATTACTGTCAAATTAAAACAAGCGGACATGGGCTAGAAACATACAAAAATGCCAATAACCTAGTGAATTGGACCCAATAAAATTTAAGATCCAAATAGGATTTTAGCATCCAACCAACATTAACTTGAGGAGCAAATATTTCAAGTTTGATGTCTAAAGTCTAAACTCCTCAAGTTCTAGGATAGTCCAAAAGCCAACTAACCAACGACCCTAAAGGAGACTTGGTGCCCCATAAGATGATCTCTACACCTTGAGCAGCTATAGAAATACGTTATTTTCAACAATAAATAGATAAATAAACTTAGGAGGTAAGGTATCAAATATAAAAGAATATGAAAAGAGTCTAAGGTATATTTTCACACTATGTAATTGCTTACCAATATTTATTTTAGAGATAGACATATGATCATATTACTTAGATTTACTCGTTTAACCAACTTGTATGTGACAAAATTTGGTATTATTTATCCCATTTAGATGTGAGTTTATACATGTTTACTTATCTAGGTGTCTGATTAAATGAGTTTGGTTTGCATTTCATTCAACTTGCATATTATATATTTAAAATAAATTGAATATTTTTAAAAATAAAAAAAACGAAAACTTAAATTGATCATCTATAAAATTTAAATAATAAACTTAATGTACTTGAAGCATTTGAATGTTACATATTTGGTGTTTAATTATTATATATAGAACGTTTAAATATTTATTGCTGATTGATGAAAAAAAAAACATTGAGTTTTTTTTTTATTATTAGATGTTTAAACAATTGAAACTTTTTTAAAATATTTTCATTATTTAATAGCTAAATATATGTCATAATTTTATTTTTTATTTTTATTTTTTATTTTTAGTTATTTTTAGATTTCAAACATTTTTATTTTGGTTTGCATGCTAACTCACATGCCAATGTAGGACTTATGCAAACCCCTATTTTATAAACTAATTTATTTTACTAGTGAACCTAACCTATTTATTTGCCAACCTATACTAACTTAGCTACCCCTCATACCCATATATGGCAATCCTGAGTCACATAATGATACTTCAACATTCATAACCAAGGAAAAAATAACCTTGTTTGAGTTTAAGTTGGAAAAAAACAAAGGAACAATTAAATTTACAACATATTGAGTAACTGGATGTTAATATTTTTTTTTTGTTTTTTTAATGAGCATTTTATTTAAAACTAGAAACCTTTAAGAAAGAAAATACGAGTATTACCCACCCGTAAGGCATTACATATAAAATAAGATATAAAATGGCACATCCTTTGTTCATTATTAAGTTTAATGTGATACTACTTGGTTTGCATGTCCTTTGTTACCACAATTATAAGAAAATCAGGAGTGTTCAATAAGACTAATACAAAGAGTATAAATAAGGTCAAAAGGCTTTGTGATAGTTCAACAACTTATTTCCCTTTGCCATTTGCCATATAGCATATAGAATAATAGACATATGTATTTCTAAGGAAACATGAAATCTTTTAGTTTCATGACTAAAAAATATTAAATAAAAAAATTTATGTAAAAATAAAAATTAAAGCATATTTTTCATTGCATATTGGATGACAAGAAAAGAAACATATTAGACACTTAATTATTTTTATAAAACATTAAATACATGTTAATTTTGTATTTTGGACACATATTCAATTAAAACATTTTTTATGCATATGAATTAAGTGATATACCTTTATATATCTTGTATGTTTATATTTTTTACATAACTCATCAAAACTCAATAATAAATTAATATTTAATATCTTTGTTATCATCAAAATTATGAAATTTTTAAGAATTAAACATTTTCTATCTTATGTTCCAACATAGAAAGTGTTTGATAAAAGGATTCTTTCAAGTTTCTCAAGAATTTTAGATTAAAAATATTGAATTTGTATGTTTGGTATAAATACTTAAAAACTATTATTCTTAAAAAGTATAATTCTTAAAAAAATGATTATAAGAGATAAAAAGAAATTCCATATATCAAACACTCTTTAGGTTGATTCGCCTCAAGGGATCACATTTTTCATGGGGAACCCGGAACCATATAATCATTAGGACTGTTACATCCCAAAATTTGACAATCTTCACCTTACAATGAGTCACTGATTGAGCAATTGTATTGAAAAAGAATTATTTCATTCAACTAAAGATAATTCTATCATACACATTCTTACTCTGTACCAAGTACTTTTGCAAGTATCCGCACTTCATATTTATTATTGATGGTCTAGCTGGCATAACAAATAAGAAGTAACATCAACCACCATTAACGACTCTCCATTAAAATTAGACTCCTTTCCATTCATTTGATGTTGCCTGCTAGATAGTCAATATACTATTCCTATTCATTTGTTGACCCGCTTGTTTTCACCACCCCTTCACAAATATGTCAAAGAGCACCATATCCGTATAGAATAATACCCATCAAATTTAGAGGCAAGACGATTTGATCAAGGACTTTTTCACCAAGTTCAATCAAGAATCCTTATTAATTTGCAATATGGACCACATACTCGCTTTTCATACATTAGTGGATGAGCTTTAACCCCCACTCATTTCATTATGTTTGTAGCAAAAAAGGAGGCCAAAATGAATAACTTCTACTTTAGGGTGGAAAAATATACAAATTTGGATTATTTTGGGAGTCATAAGAAATATAAGGATAACAAGCTTTCAAAGTGAGAAAAATAAAAAGACCAAACCATCAAATTCTTCTATGGTCTATTCTTGCAAAATACCCCTGTTTGAATTAGTCCTTTACACTTTTCATAAGGAATGATTGTCATTAAGAGATTTAATCTAATATAAACCAAATATAATTAGCATATGATTTAAATTTTTGTTTGGATAAATTTTTTTATAAATACTTCTAGAAAAAATGAAAATAAAATAAAATAAAATTTCTCATAAGTTATATTAATTTATAAAGACTATTTCATATTAACTTTCCTAAAAGATGATTTTTAATTTATGCATAAACTAAATTCAGCTTATGAAAAATCTTATTTTATTTTTTTTCTTCTAAAAGTGTTTATTAAGTATATCAAAATATACCCTTACTCAAAAAGTTTATCAAAATAGGTCCTTACTCCAAAAGTTTATCTTCACTTATTATGAAACTGAAAGCATATGATTAAAGTGAGCTATTATTAAATTGGGAAGTTTCTTTGCGAAGTTTATCATAAAGGACGAGTATTGGGCTTTCAAAGGAAAAAGCGTTTGGCTAATCAACATAAGAATTTTAATTTGCAATTGTGCCCCCACATCTTAAGTCAACCTAATTAGAATATGTAACTTGGACTTTGAATGGATTGAAGAGATCAAGTAGCCAAATTACACTTTCTTTAGGCCACGTCAAGCTTGTAAGAAGCTTTGGTTATTTAAGGTTAGGATTTGATGTTTTCTTTTACACGACAAAGTCATGCAGAGAGTGAGAAACCCCAAGACTACTAGTACAGGCTAGTGGTGAGAGATTTGAGTAGTTGAGATCATTCATGTTGATATTGATCATAACCCTAGGTATGAGTTTGGCAGGATGAGTTAGTTTGTGATAAGATTTGTTACCCAGTAGAAGGAAAATTGTGGCTTGATTCAACTTACTGTGGTTTTGTTGCAACTTCACTACACACAACTCAAATGCTCGGATGTGGTTTGATGAGGTCTTGGAGGCTGATTAGCAGTGTAACATGATGCCTCGAGCTCTTCCTTGACTTGGTTGTGGCTTTGGATGTTAATGAGTCATTTCAATCGGTGTCTGCTTTCACTTGCATGCCATGCAGTTACAAGAGTGGGAAAAACATTTATGGTTTCTACATATGGTGCCAATGTTCTACTCTAACTTGACCTTTGCCTAAACTGAGAGATGTGCCACCACAAACCTGCAATGTAGACTTCAACAACCAAGTCAATGAGAGGTAATAATTTTCATCACAATGGTTATAATTGTTTGAAATTTGTGCCCAACATTCAAAGCAGAAAAGATAACAAAGCGTACCTTTGTGTTTGTGTTGGAAGTGATAACAGGTTGCCGAGAAATCCATCTCCATGACATTTTGCATTCAAAGGTAATGGCTGCACACATCTATCCTCCATAGACCCCCTTAGGTGGGAGTCTTAAGCACTAGGTGCTCCTTTTTTTCATGCTAATGTGCAATGCACAAATAACATTCTTTGTGGCACATACACTACGGTAATATCCTAAGGGAAATGTATAGTGGTTTCCTTGGCTTTTACAGCCATTCGTCTTGTAGCTTAACCAGCTCTATCCCTCCTAATCTTTAGGATTCGGGTGTACATCAAAGATTCGATCATCCTACGTTAAAATGTTTAACATAAAATATAAATGCTTTGGAAGAGGAAATTATAAAAACTTAACCTCTTACCCTCAATAAGACAAAAATCCCTATGTCAGGAGATATCCCTCAATTATAAGGTTTTGAACACCTTTTAATGTAAATAAGATACTTAAAAAAATGGTTTTGGGAAAACAAAAATGTAAAAGGCAAAATAACAGTTTCTTTTGTTACATGTATGGACAAAAATTTAATGTAGTACGATAAAACCAATTGAAAAAATATATTAGAATTGTGGAAAATTAGTCTGCTGCACTAAAATTTGTGGGGCACTCATTCTCAATCATCTCTTGAACCTCATTTATTACTAAATATGCTTTATGGCCACCAATAACTTCAGCTTGTTTCTTGCTGTCTTTCCACAACTGCAACAAGATACATCGAAATCACTGGCAGAGAAGAATATAATAAATTTATCAAATCAAACATAAATGTGCTTACTTGTATGGTTGGCATTTTCTGCAGTAATTGAAAGCCCACAACATAAAAATACATGGAAAAATGAAAGATAAATAAGTATCAAGAATAATGTCTAAATAGCAAACAATCAGAATGATACGAAGGTTGAGAAAAATGGTTGTGTGAAGCAACGAGAAACTCACAGCCACACCAGCTCGAGCAACAAGTTTGTGTGAAACTGTATTAACATCAACACTGTAGAACTGCAATCTACATGAAATCCGCGTAAACACATCCTTGGTTAAAGAGTCGACAAGCCATATGATGTTTTAAACAAAATCTGAACTAAAATATTATAACACCACCAAACAATTACATATGTGAGGTGTCCTCACTAGTCACTATGCTCTAAAATACAACAATATAAGTAAGTTAACGGCATCAGAATACTAGTCTAGATTCAGTAGCTTATTGGTAGCCTAAAATCATTATCATACTTAACACATGTCTACATATCAAGCAACTATTATTATGTGGCAGTTAATAGCAGTTTATTTGCACTGCAATTAACATTTATTAGAATTTTAACTTAATGCACTCATAGTATAAAATCGACTGTGTACACAGTATACACAATTTCTTGATTACTCTCTATTTCAACATGGTATTTGAGCATTATCACCCACCATGATCTGTATCTATTGTCTGTACTATGTTCACATGGAATTCCATAGTAGATTGTTTCCCTGGTTTTCTTTTTGTTTCTATGTTATAATCAGTTCTGTGCACATCCAATGTTTGTTAATTGCATGTGAGTGATTCTGTTGCATTTTGGATAGGATAGGTTGTGGCCTGGTCTGTGGTAATCATAAAGCTAAAAGCTTACTGCTAATGACTGCTAGCTACCCAACCAAATAATGTAGTTGGTGACATTCATCAGCCAGTGTCGATCTGATTATAGGTGGTTCAGGTTTTGGTAGTTTTTTAGTGTTGAACTCTGGCAGCTGTTAATTATGGCAGTTTCATGACTTTGGAAAAGATGTTCTCATGCTTTGGATGAAAGTTGTCCAGATGTAGCTTTGACATTTTTGTTTGTGGAGATTATAAAAAATTATCAGGGTATTTTAACTTTTGCTGTTAGTTGTAGTTAGTTGTCAAAATGGTTTCGAAGGAGTTGAAGAAAATGCAGTACTTCTCTGAATATTTTAGGTGTCAGTTGAGGTTATTGATGTGTGAAGCTTATTGGATTGGTCATCTCTATTCTGCTGTCACTCAGTTGTGGATTGAATACTTTGAGCACTAGTACAGGGTGTTTATTATCATTATTTTTTTTGTGTGTTACTGGGTTGTGTGGAATCCAGTGTTGAAATGACAAGTTTGGGATTGAGGGAGTAACTGAAGAGAATGGTTGGGAACTACTAAATCTGTGTCATCCTTGTTATGTATATGATAGATCTAGTAGTATGTCAAGAAAAAAGCTGGAAGAAGATTAAGTAGGATAATAGTCAAAGATCTCTAAGGTTTATCTAGCATTAAGGTCAGCCCAATGATGAGTGAGACTTAAAACAAACTATGAAAGAGATTTTTATACTTCAAATGAGAGAGCACTATATTGGGCAATTTTGTCAACTTATGAGGCATTTTTGCATTATAAAAACTAAGAGCAAATAACTTTTGTTAGTGAGCCTAAAGCTTGAGATTTAGTAGCCTTGCTCTTGGCAAGTAGATTAACAAAAGACTTGTAATTATTCAGGGAGCATGAAAGTAGCCTAAGCTCTTAAGTTGAGAGGGGCTGGGCTCTTTTAGATTTTGGCATTGTTTGGTTTCAGTGTTCTGAGAATGTCATATCCCATTCTATGCTTGACAAACAGTAGTAATAAGGGAAATCATCAATAGTAATAAGGGCAAGCATCATAAACACATCACACACAATTTAACATGGTTCAGTCTATCACATACCTCAACCATGGATTAGAGTAGAAGAGACTAAATCCACTGTAAAAAGCATTACAACACAATATTTTAAAAGAAATGCGGCAAACTCTGTCACACTGTTGCAAGAACGAAGTTGCAAATCCTTTTCCTCTGCTAATACAATTTCTGCAGACAAAGTTGCAAATCCTCCCCTACTACATTACTTACAATGTTATCATTCTCAATACATCAAAATGTTCCCTAATACAAATATACCAGAAAACGTTTCTCAATAAGAAAACAACCATACCAACTCATTAATTTTGAACTTTCCTATTTTAAAAAACAAATATCCCACATATCTTAGCATTATTTGACTATTTGAGTAAAATTTGAATATACCAATAAAACAGGAAAGTATGAATGATTGTGAACACAGGAATTTGGTTGAAACCCAACATTCTGTTGTGTGCTTATTTACTTTATAACATGTTGCAAGCTTAATAAGATACAGCTTTAAAATGATAAGCTAGATTCATTAGCATATTTAGCATGTGTTGGAATATCAGTCAACTACACAAGTCCTTGACTACAACTTATACTTAAAGCACCGTATAAATAAGTTGGATTGCATGCAAACATGACAGAATTTCTCCCAAATGAGAGATTTATGTTTCATGAGGTGCTTTACTAGAATATACTACATTAACATAAGCCAGAGAAAATTTTCAATCAATGGTGAATTGATGCTAAGGGGCTATAAAGGAAAACTGTCTCATAATTACTCAATGTAATCAACAGTCTAGATTTTTCACTGGTTCAAGCCCCTATAAATGAATGATATGCTATGAAATTATTCTAGTTATGCATTATAGAAAAAAAAAGAAAAACAAAATGAAAGCTCACCTTGGATAATATACTGCAGCCAACTTTTCCAATTTTGGTTTTAAATATATACATTTTCTGCACCAATTTGCCATCCTACAAACCATGTAATCTCACCTCAAATCCCATACTGGTAAAAGAGTTATTCACTAAACAGAAAAATGAAACAACAATGAGTTTCTCTTTTATGTAATGCACAACACAAGACATCCTTCCTAGGTGCTTAGGAAAACTAAGAAACTCAAATTACCATCATAATACATGAGAGTATGCTAGCAAACACTCTTTGACACACTTTTTCCACAATAATTTTTATTATTAGATGAAATTCATACTGGACCCATTAAATAGCATTGGGGTCCGGTACCATATAATAAGACCTACATGGATTTTACCCACCCACTAATAAAGGTTGTGTTGAAAAAATTATAGTGCTAACATTTTTCTAACATACAAACCAGTCTCTTGATCATAATAAGACCTCCATCTAAGTGTGTCACTAGTTGAATTTTAGCAGTTCAAAAACTCAACCAATAAGATTGCTTCTGTTAGCAAAAACTAATGGATAATTTACACAGAGCTAATGGTCAATTTACAAATTACAACTTATCCCCCTCCGTCCTGTATCCTACCTCTCGTATTCATATCTAATTAACCCTTCTAACTAACTAACTAATTAATATTCTAAACTACACGTTTCCTTGAATCCTAACATGAAAATTCTTGATTTGATGATATGTAAAGGTACACAGTATTGAATTCTTTGTCTGGCACTAAATGTATCTACCCACTTGGTCAATAAATTGTGAAAGACTAGCCCTTCTTTTAGAGCGAATTCCCACTTGGTCATTCCAATTAAATAAATAAATAATAATAATAATAATCTATAACTACATTTACTTATCAATTAATTTACTTATTCAGTTAAATTTGGAAGAAAACACCAAAGAGTCTTGTTGGAGAAGGAACCAACCAAACGACAAGGACAGCTTCATGGAGCGTTTGAGCCCGGAGAAGAACACGATCGAAGTGCGATTCGCTAGAGATAGGTTGAAGGTAAAGGGAAATAGGTTCTTCTTCATCTTGCAACGACCCTTGATGACTCAACCGAACCTGAGGGGTTTGGCAGGTGCAGGAGATGGAGATTAAATGAGAGGCGGAGGAACGGAACCCGAACCTTAGGCCGAAGCTGGAGGAGCAGAGGGAGAGTGAATCTGGTTTGGTTGATGGGGCTATTATTGAAGGGAGTGGCGGAGGCTGAAGAATTGGAAGATGTTGTGACATTGCTGGGAAAACGAGAATGGAATAGTCGCAAGAAAGTGTGCTTATTAATTGGTCAAACCAAACAAAGAGGATGCAGGGGTTTGTTTATGAGTGAAGGGACAGGGGAAGGAGGAATTTTTCTTAGTGGACTCTACATTGTTTTCTTTGGTTTGTATCTTGTCCTCTCTCATTTTTTTATTTTTTATTTTCTCTCTATTTAAAGTTGGTCCCACAATTACAAAATTATTTTTTTAGATTCTCTACTTCTTTTTTCTTTTTAAAACAGTGTCTCTACTTAAAAATGTCTCTTCTTAAGCCTATATATATTATTTTGATTTAAAATACTATTTTAATAAGTTACTTTTTATATTTTAAAATTTTATTTTAATTTTTTATTATTATGATCGGAGATGACAATAGATAATGAATTTGAATATTTCCATTTTCATTGCTTCAAAAGACAAGAGGGACAGAGGTTATTGAAGAGGTGGATTATTAAAATTTTAATAACCTGTTATAGTAATTTTTTACATATTTTTAACTAAGTTATATATTTAGTTATTAATTATATTTAATTCAAATAATAT
>JAMLFT010002871.1:0-23758 GCA_026544285.1 Pachyrhizus erosus | reverse complement strand
GAAAATAATAAAATAATAATAATTTTTAATAATTTTAAAGATATTTTTTAAAAATTATATAAATTATAAAAAAAATTAATATTAATATTTAATTAAATAAGATTTCTCAATTTATATAATTAATTAAAGAATATTATATGTAAAAATGGAGGATAATAAAAAAATATATATGTTAATAAAATTTGTCAAAATTTAATGTATAAATATTATTAATCTTATTTTTAGTAATGATATGTCATATGTGGACACCTTCTCTGTATAGGTCTACCCTCATAATTTTACAATCTTAATTCAATTTCTCTCTTGAGTGGGTTGAATTTAATGCTCAAGTATACTTCAGCTGAACAACTTTTTGCTAAAGGGCACCGTTGTACTTCTGCTTTTCCAACTAAACTCATCTGGGCACCCATAAAATTGTAATCTTTCTTTTATTTCAACCATGTTTTGGCGCTTTTGGATTCTGGGTGTCGGCAAGTTCAGGTCTTTATGCTGAAGAAATTGGTGGGTGATTTGAAATTCGGGGTCAAGCATGAAGAAATTTATTGTTTTGCACCTTGTGACATGGATTTGGCTATGTGGTATTGCTCACAGCAGAAGGCCTAGCAGTGTAAACATTGGTGCTATTTTTGCTTTCGATTCTGTCATAGGTAGAGTTGCAAAGACTGCTATGGAAATGGCCGTTTCTGATGTCAATGAGGACTCCACAGTTCTCGAGGGAACCAAACTCAACTTGATTATGAAGGATGCCATGTGCAATCCTTTTCTGGGATCAATTGGAGGTGCCAACCCTGAACCTCATTGCTTTTTGTTGTTATTATTATTAGAGTTGCAAACTATTAATACAAATCCCTGCCATTTTGCCGTTTCTAAGGTTAAGCTTGAAAACTGTTAGTTTCTGATGTTGTTAACTTGTCGTGTCTTGAATTCTCAGCCAACATATAAATTTTGACGTTTGGTATTTTTATATGCATATTACTTTTACTCATGCTTGGTAATAGGCCTTTTTGATATTATGATACAGCATCTTTTTCTATGATGATTATACCATGTTTTGGGTTTTTAGGGACACCTTATCATATTCTGAGGTTACAGTTCATGTTGTTTCCTCGTTTTGCTGCACTGGTTTTGTTATTACTTCAACTTAACTTTATAAACTGTTCACACTAGAGAACACACTTAGTGAGAATTCTAAAGTCAAATATAAACTCAAGAAACCTTAGCAAGCTCCCATATAACAACCTGGCGTGATCAGGTGAAGATCAGGCGTATTTATGTAGTGTATTCTCGAACCTTCTTCTAACAGTTCCCACCTTTCTCACATGTGAGAGGTAGTGATGCTTATTGCACCTTAGACACGTGAGAAAACACTAGAATCTCTTTCGTCTTCGCCTATGAATTTAGACTCATGGGCCTTTCTGGCCCTATGATAATTGTGTAGTAGAATAAGATAGTTGCAGCGGTCAGCCTGTGCTATTGGCTGGTCTATGGTGGTGAACTCAGCCTGAGTATTCTACTTGTTAAAGACTTACTTGGCTGCATTCTGAGGGTTGGGTCTGCTGAAGGACCTACTTGGTCAGCTATGCCTGACCCTCATCTCGGTTAGACAGTGCACAAACATTGTCTGATGGATGTAAAATTTCTAAATTTAAATGTAGGGGGTTTTACGTTTTCTGAATTAACTATTCTCTTTATACAGCTTTTCAGCTGCTTGAGAAAGGGGTTGCAGCCATAATTGGTCCGCAGTCATCTGCTGTAGCTCACACAGTTTCTCAAATTGCTGATGCTCTCCAAGTTCCTCTTGTTTCATATGCTGCCACTGATCCAACCCTGTCCTCCCTCCAGTTTCCTTTCTTTATTCGAACTACGCAAAGTGACTTGGCACAAATGACTGCAATGGCTGATCTAATTGACTTTAATGGATGGAAAGAGGTCATTGTTGTATTCTTGGATGATGATTATGGAAGAAATGGAGTATCTGCTTTGAGTGATGAGCTTGAAAAAAGGAGATTGAGAATTTCTTATAAATTGCCTTTGAGTATTAAGTTTGATCTGGATGAAATCACTAACTTGCTCAATCAATCCAAAGTGTTTGGTCCTCGTGTGTATGTTGTTCATGTCAACCCTGATCCGAGATTGAGAATTTTTTCCATTGCCCACAAACTTCAAATGATGGCCAAGGATTATGTTTGGCTTGTCACAGATTGGCTCTCGGCTACACTAGATTCATTATCCCCAGGGAATCAGACCTCTTTCCGTGTACTTCAAGGGGTTGTTGGTCTTCGTCAACACATTCCGGATTCCAGAAAAAAGAGAGCTTTTGTTTCTCAATGGATAAAAATGCAAAAAGAAGGATTGGCAAATACTAGTTTAAATTCCTATGGAATTTATGCTTATGATACAGTTTGGGCAGTTGCACGTGCAATTGATAAGTTCATCAAAGTACATAATAATATTACCTTCTCGCTCCCTGATAACTATAAACTATCTAATACAGTAGGAATTGGTATTCAGCTTGACAAGCTCAAAATCTTTGCTGGTGGATCTGATCTTGTTGACATATTATTACAATCAAATTTTACTGGTGTGAGTGGTCAACTTCATTTTAATTCTGACAGAAATATTGTAAGTGGTGGTTATGATGTTATCAATGTCAATCAGATGGGAATTACTAGGGTTGGTTTTTGGTCTAATTATTCAGGATTTTCAGTTGTACCCCCTGAAGTTCTTAAAAAGAGGGAACATAACAGATTTTCCCGAGATCAGAAGCTTGGCAATATTACTTGGCCGGGTGGAATGACAGATCGACCTCGTGGCTGGGTGATTGCTGATAATACCAAGCCACTGAGAATTGGAGTGCCAAAAAGAGCAAGTTTTGTTGAATTCGTAACTGAACTGCAAGATAGTCATCAAATTCAGGGGTACTGCATCGATGTCTTCAAGAGAGCCCTAGAATTTATTCCGTATGAAGTTCCTTTTGTATTCAAGCCTTTTGGGAATGGTAAAGCAAATCCCAGTTATGATGCACTTGTGAAAATGGTTGCTGACAATGTAAGTGATACACAATCAAAAAGGAAATATTCTCAACATTGGTTAATTCGTGTTTATCTACTCAAAATTGGCCAGTCATTGTTTTTATAAGCTGACAGACGGTGTTTTACTGAAAAACAGCTATGCTATATGTACAAATTCAGATGGCTGACATAATATTATATTTTTGCTTACTCAACAGTTTGTACAGTTTTACCTTTCATTTCCTCTCCTTTCTTCCTTTTGTTTTAGGTTTTTTTGGGTGGATATTGCATGTGAGAAAACAAGGGAACAGAAATTGAAAAATTGTACTTGGCATTATTGGTTTCTATTCACAGTAATGTCCAGTGTTATCCAATAAAAGATAAATCGATAATTCTTAGGTGCTTCATATAGGTGGCTACTTTACACTTATTACTTATTTGAATGTTGTTTTTTTAACTTTGTTTTGCTTTAAAATTTGGTTTAGGTATATGATGCTGTTGTTGGAGATATTGCAATTGTGACAAATCGCACAATGATTGTGGATTTTTCTCAGCCTTTTGCATCATCTAGCCTTGTCATTGTGGCTCCTATCAACAAAGCAAGATCAAATGCTTGGGTGTTTCTCCAACCATTTACAGCAGATATGTGGTGTGCCACCGCTGCATCATTTTTGGTGATTGGAATTGTTATATGGATTCTTGAGCACCGAGTCAATCAGGACTTCCGTGGTCCTCCTAAGAAGCAACTTGTGACAATGTTAATGTAAGCCTTTCTAGTTAAGTTATGCAATTTGGCATATATATAGATTTTTTTTTCCTGATGAACTACTATTATAACTTAAAAGATTATTATAATATGACTGGTAGTTTAGCGGGATTTGGTTACCTTTATACTTCCAGTTTATAAATTGGATGCAGCAGTAGGTGCCCCACTGTTGATCTTGTGTTTTAGATGCTAACTCCATGTTGTCATTTGTTTTTCAGGTTCAGCCTCTCAACACTGTTTAAGAAAAATCGTAAGGAAACATTTGTCTCCAAAGTCTAATAGTTCCTTTCTTTTCTTTATCTTTCTCAAGGTCATCATATAATTAACTTTTTGTAAAATGCTTGGGTTCAGTGAGTCAACCAAATAATATGTCAGCTATTATCCATTGCCCCCTCTCTTTTTTCAAGTTTTAATAGTAAACTCTCTCAACAAGATTTAGATAACAGCTAGTTGCTAATTTGTTGTGAAAATCTTAATTTTGTTTGTGCTAATTTTTTAATGTTTATTTTATCAGTCAATGTCAGTTTTGCACAAAGTAGATATTTGCAACATCTACATAGAAACTTTATTTAACAATATTGCCGTGCAACAATGCCAGTCCATTGTATTTTTTACTTATGGCATGCACATATAAACTTGCTAAATTGAGTATATCATTCTCCGTTGTCAGTTTTGCATTCATTTCCATAATACTGTATAGTTTAAATGTAAAATCAACAAAGCAAAACATGAATGGTTATGAATCTTTTCTCTGGCGTTCATGATTATACTGGTGAATAATGATATTTGTGGGATCTGCATTATGCGTTCTGATAATCTTCCACTTTGTCATGAAACCAGAGGAAGATACCATAAGCTCACTTTCTAAAATGGTGATGATAGTCTGGCTTTTTCTATTGATGGTGATCACGGCTAGCTATACAGCGAGCTTGACTTCAATTCTTACGGTGGAGCAGCTTTCATCGCCCATCACAGGAATTGATAGCTTGATTGCAAGTAACTGGCGTATCGGATATCAAGTAGGATCATTTGCTTACAACTATCTGACAGAAAATCTTTATGTACCAAGATCGAGACTTGTTTCCCTAGGCTCCCCTGAGGAATATGCTACAGCGCTTCAGAAGGGACCATATGATGGAGGGGTGGCAGCTATCATTGATGAACTTCCATATGTTGAGTTATTTCTGTCAAAGGAAACTGATTTTGGTATTATTGGACAGCCATTCGCCAGAAGCAGTTGGGGATTTGTAAGTGATTAGATATTGTTGTATTCATGATTAAAATAAAGTGCTCCAGATTTCCCCATAATAGTGATCATATATATTGTAGAAGCAACATGCCTATTATTTTTTTAACCAGACTAAATGGAAGTATGTTTTATAATGGGAGAAATTCTAACAAACTTTTTCTCCAATATATGATTTTCAAAATTCTTAGAACCATATTTTGAAATAAAGGCTTATCTTTTTGGTACCCTTCTTATATGATCCAAAGAATTGCTTGATATGGCCTGTAGTACTTGCTAATGCAACAATCCGCATTTTTGTCATTTGGTTTTGAACAGTGAACATCGTGAAAGTGATCTTAGTTTATTTATGTTGTATAGCATATTTGGCATTTCCTGACATTTTATAACATCAGGCTTTTCAAAGAGAGTCTCCTCTTGCCTTTGACATGTCCACAGCAATTTTGAAACTCTCTGAGAATGGAGATCTTCATAAGATACATGATAAGTGGTTCTGTAAAATGGGTTGTCCTGAAGAAAGGACAAGCAACTCCAAGCCTGACCAGCTTCACTTGGTTAGCTTTTGGGGTCTGTATCTCTCATGTGGTGTTGTCTCTCTTGTTGCACTACTTGTGTTTCTGCTGCGAATGATTCGCCAATATGCCCGCTTCAAACAAAGACAAAAGGATATTGCTTCTTCATCCTCAGAACCATCTGGCATTCATTGTTCCCAGGTGGTTGTTAACTTCTTTAACTTCATTGATGAGAAGGAAGAGGCCATCAAGAAAATGTTTACTCAATGTGACAATCATCCCAACCCCAACTGAGATAATTATGGTTGTGTTGCAAAAGGGCTATAATTGGTAGATTTCAGTAAACTGCTGTCATTTGGGTAATTTTCTTAAGTTGTTTATATGATACCTGACAGCGATATAGTCTTTGTATAGCGACAATAATGATAGTCTTGTACATTATTTGTAGTACTAGTTTTTTCTACTATCATATAGTCTTCATAGTGAAATAGAAGTCCTGATGCTTAAGATGGTTTATTCATCAATTGTAATATTTTGTGAAATTTGAGTGCTAATGATCTTTACACCTGGAGTAACTATTTTACTTGCTTTCCCATGACCAAGTTTTGGCAGCTGTTATCCCATTACTTGAGTAATTCAAATTTGAAACTCCTATTATTAAAAAGTGTAATTTAATATTTTAATTTTTAAATTGATTTAATGTTGTCCTTTTTGTAAGCACTATTTAGACTTCTAATGAAAATATTTTACATGGTGATTGTGTTTTTATCTATTGTGTAATGTGTACAAAAACTTGATGTCATTTTTTGTAATTGAATGAAAATGATAATATTATATTAATTTTAAAAATTAAGGGGTTGAATTAAACTTTTTAATCCTTGATGAATCAAATTGAGCTAATTAAATAAATAAACAGAGATTAAACTAATAATATAGTCTTTAAATTATGTTTAATGATTTAGGATTAATTATATCATAATTAATTATAGTTTATTTTAAAACTGATAAGCCTTAGAGTTCCAAACAGTCAACCAGCATGAAGCACGACTGTGGGGGGAATCTTGGAGCAACAGCTAAAAGTGTGCAAATTATGAAGTTATCTAGAAATGTAAACAACTAGGAGTCCCCACCGGCGACTTCAGTCTTTTAGTTCTGCCTTTTGTTGACAAGAAAACTTGGTCCATCTTTTTTCCTTTGTCAGATGATAATGTTTCTCGCACTTATTACATATTACCTAATATTAGTTTAATTTTTCTCACCTAATTGTTTCTGGCTCTAATAATACCATCTCTTTAGATGTAAACAGATGCGATTACCCCTTAATAGTTATAAGAACTTCTGCCATATTGCAATCCTTCAAGGTCACATCAGAATATACAATTGTAAAGCACTTACTTTCTTCCACAAATACAAATTAAAGGTTAGAAATTAATTTCTTTTATTAATCATATAAGCTATATTTGGTTGTTGAAAGCTAGACCTGTGCTTATGACTTACGTTAGTTAATTTCTTTCATTTATCATATAAGCTATATTATTATCTTTAATTTTATCATTGTATTTTTATTCTTTAAGAGATGAAATATGTTATACTATATTAATCTTCACTCAAACGTGACAGGTTAATGTAGGTTAGACATCCTAAACTCACAAGTAATATTTCATGTTTAATATTGTTGTGAGCAAAAATCTTTTAGGCTAACAAAAATCACAATATTACGAGTAGGACTAGTCTATATTCAAGTGGATTAAAAGATATTCATGATAAAATAAAATAAAAATATTCATTTTCAGTCTTATAATGGTAATCTATAACTAAATTTATATATAAAAAAAATCCTCTGTAACTTCTAATGTGATCTACAATTAATTTTAAATACTTTGTTATCAATTTAGAATATGAGAGATGAAATAAACATTTTAAATAAATCTATTATAATAATATAAAGAAAAAAATATTTCTTAAAAACCTATTTACAAGAAAATAAATTGAAGTGAAGGTGTGTATATATATATATATATATATATTATGGTTGTTAAAAAAAGAAAGAAAGAGAAAGAAATAAATGTTTGACAAATCTTAAATTAGGTTATGTAATTGTGATTTACTTATTTGATGAAGGGACAACAACGCAATAACAATAAAGAACTTAATCACAAAAATAATTGTAGCCGAAATAGATATCTTCAACTTGCAAAAATTGTGAGAAGTAACAACAAATATATATCAATAACAAATCTCCTCAATCACTTAAAAACATTAAAGATTTTGAATGTAAAAAAATTTCTCTCAAAATAAGGATAAAATACCACAAGTTGTCTATATCAAAGAAATAACTCTACTGTGATCAACAATGATACAAAAGAATCTTAATCAAGTACACAAAAGAGTGTTAACAGTCAGACAAACAATAAGGTCATAAAGATTATATAGAGAATCAAGAAAATGAAAAATCTCAAATAACAAAACTACTGTGCGAATTAAATACATCATAACTTAGGTTTCGTTTTTACGATTCAACTGTTCAGAATGAAAAATCAAATGTTATGAACATGTTAGCAAAATTTTAATCTAATCAAATTGTGAACAAATTTGCAATTGTAATTTTACAATGACTACTCTGTATGTAAGTAAAATTACTTTATCTTTTCTTCTCTCTCAGTCGTTGTTCTCTCTTGTTTTAGACCTAATTGTTTCTCTCATTTTCTCATATCCCTCTCCATTTAAATAAGTAAGAAACCTAGTGAAGTTCTCAATTTTGAGTTTTTCTCCATATAGGAAGATAGTCCAATACCCAACATATCTTCCTCTCACAACTATGTAGAGATAACCGCAAAACCGACAATCTCACAAGATTCAAACTTTCTTCTTAGTAATGTTTTAGTCATCATATCACTATCATTATCATCCATATGAATTTTAACCAATTCTAACAACTTAACATCTAAAACATTACATATCTAATGATGTCTTACATCAATATGTTTGGACCTTGAATGAAAAGTTGGATTCTTACTAAAATGGATAACACTTTGACTATCAACAAATAATGAGTATTTATCTTGCACAAAACCAAGCTCCTGCGAAAACTTCTTCACCTATAATAACTCCTTGCATGCTTCAATAATGACAATAAATTTTGTCTTTGTAGTAGACAATGTTACACACTTCTATAGCTTTGATTGTCAAGTCACAATTCTCTCTACAAACTTAATCAAATAGCCCAAAGTAGTCTTTCTAGAATTAATGTCTCCAGTCAAATATGAATCTGAGTAGCTCATCAAAGTATGCTTATTACCTTCAAAGCAAAACTTCATATCAACAATACTATGAAGATACCTCAAAATTTCATGACATTCAAATGCTCTTTACTTAGATTTGACAAGAATATACTAATTATACCAACAGCATGTGCAATATTTGGTCTTATACTCATCATTGCATACATCAAACTACCCACCATAGATGCATAATAAACTCTTTTTGTGTCTAACTTTTTAGTTTCATTTGAAAGACTTTGTTTAACACTCAATTTAAAATAATTTGCAAAAGGAGTACTCACTACCTTAATGTTTTCCATCCAGAACCTTTGTAACACCCTTTTAATATAGTGTTCCTATGACAACCAATTTTTTTTCTCTATCATAGATGATTATTTTACCAAGAATCTATTTAGAAGTTCTCATGTCTTTCATGGAAAATGACTCGTCCAATTGCTTCTTTAACTTGTCAATCCTGAAAACATTTTTCCCAACAATAAGCATGTCATCAACACATTTTCTTTGGTTAAAGTCTTTCACCACTGATCTAGCTTTGTACCTTGAAGACACAAAACTACTCTCATGTTTTACCTAAAAATTCACTTGTTTTCTAAGACTCTCTTGCCCTTAGGCAATTTCACCAAGTCATAAGTGTGATTATCATGCAAAGATTTCATCTCATCTTGCATTACATCTAACCACTCTTGTTTTTCTTCACTTTTCAATGCCTCTTCAAAACATTTAGGTTCTCCTCCATCAGTCAAGGTCAAATATTCATCAGAAGAATATCTCATAGAATGTTATTTTTGCTTATTGGACCTCTTGAGTTAAACTTGAGATAATTCAATTACATAATCAAGATTCTCATTATGTAACATCTCACGTTCCTCTTGGACATCATCAATAGAAACATCTAATCCATCTCCAAGCATTGATCATCAACATCATCATTCTCATCTTTAACTCTCCAAAATCATCAGAAGTGTAAAATGTGAAAAACTTCTTCCTTGGTGTAACATGCAATGTAACACTATTATCTACTATCCACATGCTTTGATCCGATACAAGATTAATTGACTCGTGATCATGAAGAATAACAAGATCACCTCAAGTAGTAGTAGAAGCATGATCATTCTTTTTTTGGTTACCATTCTTGCCTTTATTCTCCTTTTTCCACAAAAAGCAATATTCAATACATGTCATGTTTTATGATAGTAATATCATTTTATATTCTTGTATCTAGACCTAGACTTACTCTTGCTATTCTATTCACTACCCTTCGATTCCTTTTTCTGACTTCTTGTTAACAGTTTGACAAGCATACCAAAGTCACTTGTAACTAATGATGAGTATAAAGTCATCTCCTCAGGAACTTGATTGATATTTGATTGAGTTACAATTATACTATTTAAGAAATCTAGCTTTTCTTATAATAATATTCACAAGAGTTTGTTGGTTGGGTTGTTTGAGAATAAAATGTAAATGAAAACAAAGTTCATAACTAAGTAATAACTAAGATTAAGATATATAAAATTATTAAAAGTTGGGATTGAATTTCATCTAACCTTACTCTTTTGTAACCTTAATAATCATACATATGAAAATTCTTCCTCTACCGCATTATCTTAAAATTATAATTAGCCAGATAATTTCTTAGTTTTGAGATCCTAAGTTACCCTTCATAAATATCAATTCCTTGCATATTTAAGAAAAGAAGTTGCATTAAGAGCATCTATAAAGATCAATGTTTGGTATATTATTTCTAGCAATGCCAACCATTGGGTGTTTCATTTCAAACAAGATCTAGAAAACATTTTTCAATCAAATTTCAAATTAAAATCATTTTATGATAAACACGTAAAAAACATTAAGAGCATAAATGAACACTAATTGGTAAAAGAGAATAACTCATATATATGAAAATCAAGAGTTACATTAGAGTTTAGTATATTACATCCAACTCCAAAGAAAATAGATCAACCACTCATTTTCATGAGAGTTGATTCATAAAAATGAGAATACGTTAAAGGCCTAAGTCAATATCTCTGTTCTTCTGTCTCTAAAATCTTGGAAATCCTTCCAAATCTTCAATAATTAAGTATCCAATGGAGGAGAGAGAGAGTTGCTCCTTTCTTTGGTCCATTCCCTTTTGCCCTAAACGTTATATCACTTGATTTTTATAATAGTAAAATGAATCTTGGAGAATTTCGCTTGAGCAAATTTCTCTGCTTAAGCAAAATTGAGGCAGAAAGCTTTTCAAGGTCTAAGCAGAATTCGTGAAAGCAAATTTTCTCGCTTGAGTATATTTGAGTGAATTCAATCATCTTCTCTTCTCTTCACTAGCTTACAAAATAACACAAATTTCATGTAAGAGCATTCAAAATTTGAATGATTGGATTTCAATTTGGATTAGACTAATATATGAGATTTTTAGTACCAAAGAAGATAAAACAAAATAAACTAAGAGTGAAAGAGTGCCAAAATTCTAATAAAAAACATCTAAAATCAAGTAAAATTGGCCTCTAACGCTTTTCCATCTATTTTTAGTGACAAACACAGATTGAGATGAAGAACCTTGTGTTTTTCTTCTCATCTCTTCATTAAGAGCATCATTATTTATACTCATTCTTGATAGTTGTTCCAGAAGTCCTTGCAATTCATTTAAGTTGTCTGAAATGAAAGAAATCTCCTTATACCTCAAACTCATCATATAGTTCAACAACTATAATTTATTATTCCTTGATTTAGATACATACAAAGACTCAATCTTCTCCCACAAAGTTTTAGCTTGTATCTTATTAGTAATGTGATTATAAACATTGTCTTCTACAAATTGTTGAACAAATCCACACACTTGATGTTCAAAATCTCAGTTTTCACCACACATAGAATCTGGCTTCTAAGTAGCAAAGACATGAAGATGTATTTTCTTCATAAATAACAAGTCTTTCATCTTACCCTTCCACAAGTGATAGTTAGTGTCATTCAAAACAACAATTTTTGTATTTGCTTTCATCTTCAAGCAAGTCAAATAGTTCCAAACTAACAAAGAGCTCTGATATTATTGTAATGGGGGAACAACAATACAATAATAATAAATAACCTAATCATTAAGTAAATGTAACACAAATAGATCCCCACAACTTGTAAGAATTTGTGAGAAACAACAAATAAATAGTAATAACAAATCATCACAATCATGTAAAAGATACCAAAAAAATTTTACGTGAAAAATCCTCTCAAAATAAGGATACAAAACCACGATTGTCTAGAGTAAAGAAATAATTTTACTATAATCAATAAGAGTATAAAAGAATCTCAATTAAGTGTAAAAAAAACGTTATTAATAAGACAAACAACAATGTCATAAAGATTACAAATAAAAAATTAAGATGAAAAATCTCAAATAATAAACTATTATGCGAATTGAATATATCACAACTTGAATTTTGTTTTCATGGTTTAATTATTCAAAATGAAGAATCAAATGTGATGAATCTGCTATCAAAATTTCAACCCAATCAAACGGTAAACGAATCTGTAATTACAAAATTTTATGATAATGATTTTATATATGAATAAAAATTACTTTTCCTCATCTTCTATATAGGTTTGATATTTTCTTTTATTTTATACTTAATTATTTCTTTTCTTTTTTTTATATGTCTCTTCACTTAAATAAAAATCTATTGAACTTCTCCGTATTAAAATTTTCTCTACATTAAAAGTTTGTCGTCGTCCTGCGTAGTGTCTAGTGTATTAATTATTGAATTGGAACGTGCGCTCGTCATTTTCCTCTTTCTTTCACCAAATACTGTAAAGGGATCCATGTTGGGATTGTTTAAAGTCCATTTATTTGTGAGTTTGTAACCCACCTCTTATGCCCTTAACGAATGTACAGATCAACTTTACTTGAAAAGGCAGGGACGTACATATAAATATCTTATAATCAAACAAGAAAAAGAAAAAGATGAAAGATACCCTATATTTGAAACCTATTGGCTGGAGTGACTGTCATTAGTGCATTTTTAACAATAATTACTTTAAAGAAATTGTTTTTTCTTTAAAGATTCCTGAAAAAAGATCTTCATTAATAATATTTTGAAGATGAAAATAAATAAATTAAATATACACTCAATTCGTTATCAACTTTAAACAGCCTTATAGGTTACAACCGTTAAAACCAATGCGTGGCCAACTAGTACAAATTAAAGCTTTAGGAGTCAATTCCTTAAAATAAATATTAAAGATTTCTTACAAGGCAAGACAAATTTAAAGTTCATCCAAAATTTATGAAACTGTAAGACATTCTAAAGGTCAGAGTAAAATATCTATGTTTAACCATAATATAAATGTTTTTTTTACTATAATACTTTATATTTTAACATTTTAAATAATTAAATGTGTAAATGGATAAGTATCATTCATATAATTTGCTGGAGCAAGCTTGGACGATTAAACACGATTATCATTTCATATCGTCCACAAGAACCTAGCAATGACTGGAATGTATATTTTTTATTTACAATTATATTTGGTCAAAGATGAGTGAAGATAACAACGTAACCACAAAAGAAAAGAAAATACAAATATTGATTCTTTTGGAAATCTTTTCTTAAAATATAGTCTTCCAATTTATTAACTTTTTAAGTAAATTGTTCATTATTTAGAAAAAAAATATTGTCTCGTCACAATTCAATGTATCCAGCTTAAAATTTATTTTTGACATTTCCATGTTCCATGGATATATATACTTCTATCTTTCTTGAACTTTATTAAAATTTTGGGACCACCGCAAAAATAAATAATTTTATTAAACTAATGGTACGGGATGTTCATCAAATATTTAATGAATTCAACTAACTAAATTAGTTTAAATTGATTTCGTTAATTAATTTTTTTACTTAAATTTAAACCAAACTAATTATAATTAATTCAATTGTAATTTCTTTTTCTTAGAATCAAACTAATCTAACTATGAAACTCTTAACTAATGGGTAATGTTCTTGTGTTAAAGAAATAGTCATTGATAAAGTAAACAACTTTTTTTTTCAATTCTCTGCTTTCTATTGTTTAAACTAAGGTTCTTAGAGATTTTCACTGTTTTTTTTTTTTTTTCTTTTCTGTAGGTAATATTAACAAAATTTTGCTAACTTCATGCGATAAATTTTTTTTAATTGCTTGAGTGTATAAATTTACCATTCCAAAATACATTATAGTATTTTGAAGAAAAATTTTGAAATTTCTAATATGAAAAAATTTAAAAGAAAAGGATGACATTTCAGTCCAATACGAGAAAACTTTCAAACTAAAAAAACACTTACAATTGAACTTATATTAACTTCATTTTAAAGAGACTAGTGAAAATTTAAACGTATGGCCCGTGTTTTACTTTCCTTAACCAAACTCTTGAAATTAAATAACTTCCAATTAAGTTTGTGTTGTTAAGTTGGAAATTATTTAGAAAACAAGATTTATATGTTGGGTGATTGGTTCATGTAAATCCTTGTAATATAAATGGTCTTTCATTATTAGCTCCTAATATTAGTAATTATAAGTAGCTAGATTGAATATGTCTCTATAGATGTTACACATGCTAAATAGCAAACTAAGATTTACCATACCAAAATAATTACCAGAGCTCATGAACAGTGCGCCAGGTAAGTTCTTACTATTTTCTGTCTAAATATGATTATGGTTTCTCACTTCTTACATGCACTCCATTGTGGTTCTCTACCTTTATTTACAGAGGAGATTTATACTTGGGTGCAATTAATGCACTGAAGAAGTGGTTGGAGGCCGAAAGAATTTCAACCTTTTTTTCTTGTACCGTTTCTTACTTGCTTTTGCAAGGTAATTTCCACTTTTCTTACATTCACATCTGATGAAAAGTCATGAAATGTGCATATAACAGTGAGAAATTACTGACAGAACACAAAATGAAAGCTAATAGACATTAATGCGATAATTCTATAAACTATATTTCAAATTTATGTATTATAAATAGAATGTGTATTTTGCACTAAAGTCTATTATTTTAACATTTTTTATAATTTATATAGCATTTGCAATTAAATAAAATTGACATACAACGTTTTTACTCGCTGAAAACACAGATTTTCCTTTAAAAATCATTTTGTCATATTTTTGAATCTTGATTGTGTTTGGCCACTCTCGACAGTGTGCACCACCTTGCCAGCAGAAACATCTTGAAACATGTGGTACCAAAAATTATTACCATATAAAAATAGACATTTATATATCTGTCTAGCTATACCGTCACAATCACAATCAACGATATCGTCACGCTTTTTCTCGTTAGAAAAAAAAAAATGTGATTCACGAAATAACAGTCCTATTAAATTAAAAGCTGTCTCTCGAGAAGACAAAGATTTTGTAACACAGTTAATGAAATTAACGTGGAGAGAAAACAATACTTGATTCTTTAAACTTGAAAGGACCATGATTCTTTGCTTTCAGCTTGAAACACAATAGCTTCCTGCTTTTGGCAACTGAAGTGGGTTATTTCAGTCTTCAATCACATGCTCCACAGCCATATATAACAGAGTTCAAAACTGTTTTAACTTGGGAAGCTTTAATAAATAAGTTTGGCGTTGAGGTAATCTTAGATACTCTCATATTTCTATCTTGTTCCCGTGGTTTCTCTTGCATCGTATTATATTATAATATCATAATATTACTGTTTCTTTCTCGATATTCTCAATATATTTGTCATGTGGGTCTTGTCTTCACCAACACATAAACTTATTTATGTGGTTCAGTGGTAGTTTTAACCTTGGAGTTTCTGAGTTCTGACCTTGATTTGCTTATTATAAACAATTTATTAAGACTACCTTTATAAGCATATTTTATTTAATAAAACTGAAGTATTTGGATACGCTAACATCATATTTGTTCCATCTGGGTAAGTGTATATCTGGATTTTAAAATCCAAATTGCTGATAGTACCATATGGCTTGTTTCTGTTGAGTGCTTGAATCTAGTCTTCTGGGGGGTTTCTGTTTTCTTCAGGAATAGGAATGAGTTGATTTTAACTTTTAAGACCAAAATATTCTGGTCTTTGGTTCCTTCCAGCTATGATGATTCTTGCCTTATCATGTTTATCTTTGTGCTGCTGCTGCTGAAATGGTTGGCACATGACAGGTGCTGAGTTCTGATGCTGATTTAGACTGAAGAACTTTCAGGGTTTTTCTCACAAATGGAGGTGCTGTGGGTATCAAATGGAAGAATGTTTGAGGGGAGGGTGCTGTCGCTCCTGGTTTTGTTCTTGTGGATTCCCACACAGGTGGTGGAGGGAAGGACAAGAACTACCATCACAAACTCTACTACTTCTTCGGCACCAAGAGTTTTGAGAGTTGGAGCACTGTTTACTCTTGATTCAATAATTGGAAGATCGGCAAAACCTGCACTTATGGCTGCTTTTGATGATGTTAATGCTGATTCGAGTGTTCTCCCTGGCATTCAACTGGAAGTTATTTTACATGATACAAATTGCAGTGGGTTTGTTGGGACAATGGAAGGTATTTGCCAAAACTTGAATTTATGAAGCTACTAAGATGCTGTTTCTTTGTTCAAGGCCTTGTTTTTTTTAGGGGAATATATTTATTCTCAAAGTAGACTTCTTGCTTGATTTACTTGGTGCTTGATTAGATTAATTTATTTGATAATCTTTTTTACTTAAAAAGAAGATAGTTTCTTCAAAATTAAGGATTATTAAACATGCCCTTAGAATTCAGGCAATATGAATATAATCTTCCTGTCCTCGTGGACCGCTTCTTCACATGGAATGTTTCATTCTGTGTATAACTATGTTCAATTTTGTAACTTTATGAATTGCCATGTTTGAGCGTGTCTTTAATTTCAAGAGTATCATTCAGTTTCTTGCAGAATAACTTTGCTTTCTTATCAGTATTGCTAAATCATATTCTGCTAGGCAGTACAATGTATTTCATTTAGAGAACAGAAACCTGAATTTTGAACGAAGGCCTATAATAAGTACTTAATAAAGGGAAAACTGAGAACATAAAATGAAATCAAACTTATCTCAACTTTTTTAGAAGTTCTTTCATATGCCTTCTTCAAAAATTGAGGTGCATAAATTAGTTTTAATTTATAAGAGAAGTTCAATTCATTTTATTTCATATTTTCTTGTTCTGTGAGTACTTGTTGAGAAGTTTATATAAACTGACCCAAATTCCCATTCATTAACATCACATTATGTCATTTGCATAGATATTAATGGGACAGAATTTAGAGAAGAAATTCTGTAGACTATATTTGTATGAGTGTGAAAAAGAAGTGAACAAGCTTCATTGATTTTTCTTGATCATGTTTGTAGCTTTGCAGTTGATGGAGGATGAAGTGGTTGCTGCGATTGGTCCACAGTCCTCAGGAATAGCCCATGTCATCTCTCATGTTGTCAATGAACTCCATGTCCCTCTTGTTTCATTTGGGGCAACAGACCCTTCGCTATCTTCCCTTCAGTACCCATATTTTGTTCGCAGCACCCAAAGTGACTATTATCAGATGTATGCAATTGCAAACTTGGTAGATTACTACAGATGGAGAGAGGTAATAGCCATTTATGTGGATGATGATAATGGAAGAAATGGAATTTCAATACTTGGAGATGCTCTGGCAAAGAAACGTGCCAAGATCTCTTACAAGGCTGCATTCCCTCCTGGTGCCCTCAAGAAAGACATTAGTGAATTGTTAAATGGAGTGAACTTACTGGAATCACGCGTCTATGTTCTTCATGTTAATCCTGAAACTGGTTTGAGCATTTTTTCTATTGCTGAGAAGCTAGGAATGATGAGCAGTGGCTATGTGTGGATTGCAACAGATGCGCTTGCTTCAACACTTGATTCACTAGAGCCAGTTGATCCTCAAACAATGAATCTCCTACAAGGGGTTTTGGTTTTGCGTCATCACTCTCCTGATACCAATGAAAAGAAGAGTTTTCTCTCCAGGATGAAGAGACTAAAAACCAAGGAGACTCCAAGCTTCAATTCCTATGCATTTTACGCATATGATACTGTTTGGTTAGTAGCCCGTGCTCTTGATGCTTTTCTCAAAGAAGGTGGTGTGGTATCTTTCTCCTCTGACCCTAAATTGCGCGACACAAATGGAAGCATGCTGCATTTACAATCACTTCGTATTTTTGATGATGGCCCTACGTTTCTCCAGAAAATTTTGAGCACCAACTTCACTGGGCTGACTGGAACAATTCAATTTGATATTGAAAGGAATAGATTTCAACCAGCATATGATATCTTGAATATTGGTGGATCTGGAATGCGCAGAATTGGTTATTGGTCTAATTACTCAGGTCTCTCAGTTGTGACTCCAGAAATTTTGTATAAGAGACCACGTAACACTTCAACAAGCAGCCAGCAACTGTATGATGTTATATGGCCTGGAGAAACTGCAGCTAAACCAAGAGGGTGGGTGTTCCCCAACAATGGAAAGCCACTGAGAATCGCAGTGCCTAACCGAGTAAGCTACTTGGAGTTTGTCTCTAAAGATAAGAACCCCCCTGGAGTAAGAGGCTATTGCATTGATGTCTTTGAAGCTGCCATAAACTTGTTGCCTTATCCTGTGCCACGAGAATATATATTATTTGGACCTGGTAATAGAAATCCCAGCTATGATGACCTTGCAAATCAGGTTGCACAAAATGTAAGTTTCTAAATCTAGTTTGCAGCCTAATATGGATTCCAGTGGTGGATAGTCTTTGAATTTAGTGTCTAGATTGTGGAATACTATTTTGTGTCTCCAAGGTTGGTTGAGGTCTCTTTATATTCTAATATTTATGTTAATTTGGCCTATTACTTGCTCAGAACTACGATGCAGCTGTTGGTGATGTTACAATTGTCCCCAACAGGACAAGGTTTTTGGATTTTACTCAACCTTACATGGAATCAGGACTGGTTGTTGTTGTTCCTGTCAAGGAGATCAAATCTAGTCCTTGGTCTTTCCTCAAGCCCTTCACTGCTCAGATGTGGTGTGTTACTGGCGCATTTTTTATCTTTGTGGGAACGGTTGTATGGATTCTTGAGCACCGGCACAATCCGGAGTTCCGTGGTAGACCAAAGAAACAACTCATGACAGTCTTTTGGTTAGTATGTTCTGTCCATTTGAAACCCTTTTTGGCTGAATCTTTCGGAATATGACAAAGGGTGTCATTGACATTGCCACAGATGAGTCTCTTTCTGAATTTCCAACCCCAGCATAGCATGTCTAGTAGTTGGAGATGCATGGTTTACTTCAACATTAAGCAACATATTTTACTGAAATAAGTTCCTCTTTTGTAGGTTTAGTTTCTCAACAATGTTTTTCTCACACAGTACGTGCCCCACAGATTCTCATTCCTATACTTTCCATTTTGACTTGTGAATTCCTTATTCTGTTTGATACATGGTAAACGTTTTTCTGACTTACTTTGCTGTTTTGACCTGGCGAAGGAGAGAACACAGTGAGTGGTCTTGGGAGATTGGTGCTAATCATATGGCTTTTTGTGGTGTTAATTATCAATTCAAGCTACACAGCTAGCTTAACATCCATCCTCACAGTGCAGCAACTGTCATCACAAATTGAAGGAATTGATAGCTTGATCTCAGGTACCCAACCAATTGGAATTCAAGAAGGGTCATTTGCACGCAAGTATTTGACAGAGGAACTCAATATACAACCATCAAGGATAGTTACGTTGAAAAATATGGAGGCATATATTGATGCCCTTGAGCGTGGACCAAATGATGGAGGAGTTGTGGCCGTTGTTGATGAGCTTCCTTATATTGAAATCTTAATGTCAAGTACCAACTGTAAATTCAGAACTGTTGGGCAGGAATTCACTAAAAGTGGTTGGGGATTTGTAAGTGTCTATTTCCATGTCTATGCTTTAAATTTGAGTAAATAGTATATGCGTGTGAAGAATTTTTAAACTGTTACTAAATTTAAAATAACTGTTTGTTAATTTTTATAATAACTATCATAAAAATCACATCAATAATAATTTTTTATTAATTGACCGTCACAAAATATAGAAATTAAACTTGATTACTCATCCAGTAACTTTTTTCTTTTGTGTGTACGAGAGAATTGTGTTACAACATTGTTGATACTATTTTCTAATCAAAATCAGTGTCGATTTTAGTTATCAAAATAAAAGCAACTATGAGATGCCAACAATTTTAATAGGAAAACGGCACTAATAAGTATTGCATCTATGTTTTGTTTTACTTCTTAAAAGGGTTTGAGCTAAGTTCATGTATAAATAAATATTCATGTACTTATTGGAGTTATTTCTTTTGTGACTCTTACTATGAGTATGCTTGTTATGTTTTTCTTACCCAACAGTATATTGTTCTCACACTTGATACCCTGATGATGACAGGCATTCCAGAGGGACTCTCCCCTTGCTGTTGACATGTCAACTGCCATTCTTCAACTCTCAGAGAATGGTGACCTGCAAAAAATCCATGACAAATGGCTTTTAAAACATGATTGCTCTGTACAAGAGAGTGATGCTGACATAAATAAACTGTCTCTGGGTAGCTTCTGGGGTCTCTTTCTTATATGTGGCATTGCATGTCTCGTTGCTTTGACTGCATTCTTCATTAGAGTGCTATGTCAATACACAAAATTCAGCCCAGAACCTGACCAAGATGATGAGGAAAGTTCACCAAACAGGCCTACTAAAGGTAAAAGGACTTTCAGAACCACTACTAGCTTCAGGGACTTGATTTATTTTGTGGATAAGAAAGAAAAAGAAATCAAAGAGATACTTAGGCAGAAAAGTAAGAAAAGGAGACGCAGCTTGAGCTCAGATGGCCAATCTAGTTCATCCGCCTAAGTAACCATCTATATTTTTGTTAGTCTTTTCTTTTATTTCTCTTATTTAGGCCATACCATAATAACAGTATTGACACAAATTTGTCAACATTGGAATATTTAAATTTCTACCTTCTTTGATAGGGAACTGTGGCTGTAAGATTAATATTAACACAGTATAAAGAGAACAAAATAAACAATCATGATCTACTTCAGGCCAATATACACTTGGATTTAGACAAATGTACCTTCATACAGAACAGTTTTAAGTCTCCAAATAAGAGGTTTTTCATGTAAAGGACATCCTCAATGGAATTACCATCTTATATGCTTATGTTGACCTTTTGTAAAGTGAAATTTATCAACGAGTGGTGTTTGGACTGATATTGAACAAATGACAAGGGTTCAAGAGCAGCATTATTCAATGCAAGGTGTCAAAGCCAGTGAACCAATTCATTCGCGTTGGCTCACTTTGGATTATTAAAACAGTAAACCAGTTCAATATGAGATACTCACTCTTTTTATAAGCCAACAATACACAACTCAATTCAACTCTATCTGTTTGTGGATTAAATGGGTTTGCTTAAGAACTGATTTATCTAATTTTTAAACATAAAAAAAGTAAAAAAAATATAAATAAACACACAAAAACATAAATCTAATAACATATTAATTCATAAAACCCAACTCAATGAATAAGACAATAAAATAAAAATATGAAGGCTATCATCATGACTGCAATTTTTATAGGGGAATCTGTGTAGCCTTACCAATCGCGTTCACATTATCTAGGCTTAAAGTTTCTTTGTGAATAGGAATACTCCTGTACGTACTTGTCATAGAGAGATCTTCCACAAGTTGGCTCCCACTTTTTTAATTTTTTATTGAAATAAAGTTAAACAAGTTACAAAATTCTTAGATTCCAAACCTTCAAAACTTTTTATATAATTACGCATATTATAAAACTCTGCAAGACTGCATAACCCAATTAAATAATTCATCATGTGGAGCCTATTGCTTGTAATTATAATACTGAAAATGATTCATCAAATCACTATGGCCATTACACGTGTTTCCCGTGAGAACTTCTTCAATGGATGCATGTTCTAGTGTTGTTCTTCAACTGTAAACTTTTTTTTATCCAGACTTAGAAAAATGTGTCAATATTTGTCTTTTTTTATTTGATATCTCTAGTGTCATCATTCATCATTGAATTTATAAAGTTTTCATCAACTTTCAACAATTCTATCACTTGCTAGACCCTACAATTCTCCCAAACCTTTTTTTAATTGACGTCTATTGAGGATTATAATTGCTCGAGTGGGATAAGACTTGATAGACTAATTTGCCTAGGAGAATGCGCAGAGAATAGGATAATTCTAAATTCACTAAATATCTTCTTACTATTTATTAAATATAGAAAATATTAAAATATTAAAAATACTTATAAAGAAATTTGTAAAAAAGTATAACATAACTTAAGAGCAAAAGTATAGACAATTACCACTTCGGGTGATAAATCCTACAGTGTACTCCTACATAACCAGGCAACTTGAAAAGATTCTTCAATTTTATTATGTTCTTTCTCAGACAAAATACTAAAAACTGAGTTTGATAATTAAAAGACTGTTGAGCTTCTTTAAAAAATATTTACATGTAATATCAGGCAAAAATTTAATTTTCAGAAATATTTTTTACGAGCATGAATTTAATGATAAAACTAGTTATATTTTTAAAAAATAATTTTTAATCTAATTTTCTAATTCTCCCTCTCTTTTTTTGTCCTATAGTTATATATAAGAATAATTATTTAATAATACATATAATTGTGAAGACTATCTATTTATTCAATTGTCTATAAACATATTAATTTTTGTTTGAATAAAATTTGATTAAAAATTAAATTAGAACTGATTTTTAAAAAAATTAAATAAATAAAAAAATTTGGCATAGAATGGCTTAAATATATCGGAATAATTTAAATCCAATCAGTTTTAGAAAATGTTAAAAGTTAAAGATATCTGCAAGAAGATTTTTAACAGACATAGTCTTTAAACTCCAAATAAATTTATGCTCGCAAATATTAAGAAACCTCATAGGTTAAGTTTACATTTGAAAATATCATTACCTTTTTACTATTTAAAAAGATTAAAACAATCATTAAAAAATCAATTTCTAGACATGCTAAAAGTAGAAAATAATGTAACACTAAACTATGAAAAATAGGTAAAACAAGAGGATTGATAATTTGATACTCTCAATGCTCTCCTTCCTAAATACACCATTCATATGAGGAGGAAACTCTTGTATTCATCCTCTAAAGTTTCTTGTACTAACTTCCTTCTTTCTTATAAGTCTTTTAAAGTTTTTATCTAAAAATTTGAAGTATAATAATAATTTTTTTATTTTAATAAAATAATTATGAATTTTTTATTTCACTATATATATATATATATAAATTTAAAACTAGATAGAAAGTAAGATTACAATTGACAACAAAATAATTAATATTTATCACAAATTTTAAAAATGATAAATAAATATTTTAAAATTTTGACAATTAAAAAGAAAAAGAGAAAGTACCATTATTTTTTAAAAAAGAATCACTAAATTATTCTTTTAAATATTTTAGAATATGTTGGAGATTAAAGTTTTAAAGAAGAAGAAAAAAAGAATGGATGATGAAATTTTCCTTTCCAACTGAAACTCTTTAATTTAACATTTAAAAAAATAAATAGATTATAGTTTAGGATAAATTCAAGGTTTAAATAAATTTTTAGTTTGTATAAAATATGATATTTTTTATTTTAGTTTTTTAAAGTTTTTTTTTTTCATTTTAATCCTTTAAGTATTAAAAAATTTTGATTTTAGTCTTTAATTTTTATTTTTAGTTTTTTAATAAACTATATTTTTAAATATTTTTTTAAACAATTAATTATGTTAAATTAGTTAATAAAAAATTTAAAAATATTTTTTGACAAAAAATATTATATATGATTATCATATCAAATTTCTTAATTATGTAATAATTCAATGAATTGTCAACATCATTATTATGTCATTATTTAATGATATTTCTTAAAAATAAAAACTAAAAAAAAAATAAATAA
>JAMLFT010002870.1:0-23758 GCA_026544285.1 Pachyrhizus erosus | reverse complement strand
ATTAAAAAATTTTATTATATAAAATAAATATTTATCTTATATATTATGCATTTTCATTTAAAGAGATGTTTACATTTTGTGTTGAACCGTATTTAATATAAGTTTGTGTTTAAAGAAAAATAAATATGAAAAAAATATTAATTTTATATATACACAAATATAAGTTTATAAATATATTTATTATTATGGATTCAATTACAACATATTATAAGAGACAAATATTTATTATAAATCTTATTCTAAATGTATATTTTCATCACAAAACTTAAAACTTATACCTTAAATGATCTAAACTTAATTTTACTCGTTACTCGAACCAAAGTAATGTTGTCAGATTTCATTACAATTTAATGACGGTTACACTAATAAATTATAAACCGATACCTTTAGGGCTTTACCATGCTCAATTTTAAAAACATTAATTAAGATTACCTTAGCACTTGCACACCTCAAAAACTTTTCTCACGCATTTATGTTTTATAATAAGTTAAACAAATATCCTAGCTTTTTTGTTTTTTTTTAAGACTAACAAACACACTAGTTGCTCCATTTTTAAAAGTAAGTATTTATTTATATAAAAATATTATAAATTTTCAAGTCATGAAGATAACTTAATTTTTTTAATATATTATTCATAGTAAACATCACAATCGTCTTCTAATTTTCTGAAATTTAAAACATAAATTAATTATTAATATATATAGTTTTAAAAAATTTCTTTTAAATTAATTTTTCAAATTTATATCAATTAACTGCATATAAATTTATTACAACTTTATTTTTTATTAATCTAAAACTTTTAAATTTTAATTTAAAAATTCTCAAAATACTTTCTCGTCCCCGTACTATTAGTCACACAACTCTTGTCTCTCGAGTAAAAATTAAAAAGAAAATAATAATAATAATAATAATAATAATATTAATAATAATATTAATAAAAGGGAACTCTCAAGTCTCAAGTCCATAAGTTGACAGAAAGTTGAATCTTTTGATTCGGTGAAAGGCCTCTGTTTGTTCCGCGACCATGTCTCATGTAAGTCTCTCTCTTTCTTTCTCCCCTTTTGAACTTCAATTTCACTCCTTTTTCGTTGCCCACTTCTCATCTCTTAAACTTCGGACGAACCCAGATCTTGTTTTCCCCATTTCTTTTTTCTGTGTATTATTCCGATCAGATTCATATATTATACCTAATTTGTGTTTTTATGTGCATGCATGTGTTCTCTTCATTACATTGCAATCATAATTGAATTTTATCATCTAATTCGTACAACTAATTATCTATATGGGGCTTTTGTCATTAGAATTTGGTTACAAAAATGAGCCACCCTTGGCTTATGTTGCTGGATCACATCATTATGATCTGATTTAACACTAGGTTGCAATCGAAGTGTGTTGACTTTTTGTGTGTTGTTTGACTTTCTTATTCTGAGATTCAGGGAACCTGATTTGAATGTAGTTAGTTGTATGGAAATTGGAATAATTTGAAGCTAGTTGAATTGCTGAGAGTTTGAAACGTTTTCATGAGGTTCCTTTATGATCCTGTACCCGTGTTTTTCTTAGGAGACCTGCCCTTCTGTAAAGAACATCCTTCTTTTGGATTCTGATGGGAAACGTATCGCGGTCAAATACTTCTCTGAAGACTGGCCAACAAATAGTGCTAAGGAAAATTTTGAGAAAGTTGTGTTCACCAAGACTCAGAAGACCAATGCCCGCACAGAAGGTGGGTAAATTTCTGCAATATGATGAAATGACCATGTCATAAGTTATTGATGAAGAATCGTCTTTGTGTTTAGTCAAATTCTGACTGTGATTGGGATAGATTGCTAATAAATGATTTGTCTATGACCTCATTTTGTAAATGTGTTGAGTGTTGACTTCATCTGTATCGCCTTCATGGGTTTTTCATTTGACAGCGGAAATTGCAATGTTTGAGAATAACATTGTTGTTTACAAGTTTGTCCAAGATCTTCACTTCTTTGTTACCGGTGGTGATTATGAAAATGAGCTTATCTTAGCCACAGTTCTTCAGGCATTTTTTGATTCTGTGGGGCTCCTGCTAAGGTTGTTGTCTTATATTAACTATTTGTCTATGTCATATCCAATGGTGTTATCAATTTATCACTATTAACACAGTAGTCCTTGATGATTTTACTGCCTTTTCCCCTCCAGAGGCAATGTGGACAAGAAGGAAGCACTTGAGAACTTGGATCTCATTCTATTGTGCATTGATGAAATTGTGGATGGCGGGTATGCTATATGCTATTCATATGAAATTTATCTTTGGTTCATTGTTAGCTTCTCTAAATCTTGTCTTGCTCTTCCCACTTCTTCCAAACTACAAATTGTAGGAGCTATTTGATATATCAGAGATCAGCTTCTTCCAAACACTTTTTTTTTTTTTTGTTGTAAAAACAAAAAAACTTCTTTAACTGTTATTCTACTTGGAAAAAACATGAATACAGAGTTTGGAGCTTTCTAAGTTCTTCATGATACCCTTGAATTCTAAGGACATTGAAATGCTCAGGTAACAAATGGGCTTACATCAGTTTATGGTAGCTCTGGAGTAATTCTGTCCCATTGCCCTTATCTAGTCTGATGGATGAGATCATTGAGATGTAACAAATGTCACTTTCACAAGTCCTATTCAGAGTCTACAGCCAGAGTAGTATTTTGATTAGATGTGATGTATTTTGCTGAGTTTTTTGCACGATGACATTTATTTTTTCAGTCCTTTTAATTGTTAAGCCAACCACCTGTGCCTGATTGGTTTGGGTCTGTGATCTCATCATTTGCCCATTCTTTGAATGAAGCCCAAGGTTAAATACATCTTTCTTTCAAAGTTTGGATGAAACAAGTACCAAGCCGTACTTTTATGGGGATAAAAGGCACGAGTGGGACTTAAATCCTGGATACAGTTAATTGTGCTGCCATTCCTCAAATATTTTTCCCCCAGGTTTCCTGTGGGATAAAATTCACAGGACATCCATAGTTTTAGTACCTTGCTGCTGGAGCTACCTTTGTGATTTCAATAGTTATAGGTCCCATACAGTAGAATCATACCATAGATCGATTTATTTAGAAAAGGCATACCCCTATGAGCTTCCCCGTATTATGTGCCTTCTCCCTTATTTTCATTCACCTCCAAACTTCTCTCTTTTCCTTGCATCTTCTCTACCTTTGACTTGGCTCCACCCAGGTCTCACTGAAATTTCATGTCTTTATATTTTTTGCAGTATCATTCTTGAAACTGATCCAAATGTTATAGCTGGGAAAGTTGCTAGTAATAGTTTAGATTCTGGAGCTCCTTTGTCTGAACAGGTATGTTACATCCTTCACTTAAATACCATAAAAAAAAGAACATTAAATTCACTTTGAGGAATAACTGTATTTCTTTCTGTTGCAGACACTAAGTCAAGCATTTGCCACTGCCAGGGAACATTTTGCAAGGTCCCTTCTTAAATGATTCGTATGCCATTTGACAATGATGGAGGAAATTTTTCTTTAGGTTTTTTCTATAAACGTTTATAAGAAAGAACCTCATTGTTTTATCGAGCTGTCGAACCTGGATAATGATGTTACTTACGCAGCGAAAGTTAATATGGACATGCGAATACAGGCTATTTTGGCACAAGTTTTCTTGTGACGATTTGTTTATCTAATTACCCATTAAATTTCAGGACAGTGGCATATTGCGTGTGTTCCAAAAATTTCGTTAGAATCAATTTTAGTGCACAAACTAAATCTAAATTTTTATATTACCCCACCTTTTAGTTAGTTTCTAAAGCATATAACTCTCCCTCGATTAAAATCCGTGGATTATGAAATTTTTAATTTATTTTAAATTGATATTACAAAGATCATTTGCCTTGGTCACTCTTGTACGGTCTTGACTCCTTATGCACAAGACAAGATTTTAGTTTACAGAAAGGCCTTGTAAATTTAAATTAATGAGCGGAAATGTCCAAATCATCATGAGTCACTTTGAATAAACTTTTATAATTTTTTACAGAAGAGAAATAAAATGGACTAACAAACATAAATCAAGCTGTTTGTATGAGTCGAAATCAGTTTATTACCCGAAGTCTCATTGAAGTTGTTTCATCTAATTTCGTATCTCACTACACTATCAAATATACCATGCGAGTTTGTATAGAGCCTGATTGAGTTGAATGTTGTGTGAAGGTAATAATTTTATTTTACTAAAGAACAAAGGCAGAAAAAAGTTACTGATCCTTCTTAAGCGTAGCAGAACTAGAAAGTTTAAAGCCTGACTAGTATCACATTTTTCACTTTGGTATTCAAAAATGAGAAGTTCTTCTATATACACTAAGCTGACAACGTTTGAAAATTCAGTTTAAAGAGAATTGACATATGAGGCATACAAATATTCAATTCATATAAAACTTAAAATTCCTTCAGCGAATAACTTGTATAGATCAAAGCCTAGAAGAATTTCGACTTTGTTTGAGACTGAAGTCGACGAATGTCCAGAAGTAACTATCAGCTTATCATCACGGACGTCCCATCGATCTAGCCACAGTTGTGAATTCCTTTACATTCACCAAAGCTCGTGAATATGCAAAGAGAAATGCTTTTTCAATTCAAGCTTTAACTTGAGACTTGGAACAACCATTAACACCTAAAGTAATTGGTGTTAAAGCATCCTTGGACAATTATAGTACTAGTAACTCTATTGTATGATAAGATAATCTTCACCACTACGGAAAGCATCACCAGCAGTAGGAGGTAAGTTTTTGGGAGAATTATTTTTCCGGACTTGAGCATGAGTCTCTGCTTCATGCTGAAACATCTTCACCAATTCTTGCAGCTCAAGCTTCCTTACTTCAACCTGATCCTCAGCAATGGGAGTTTTCAGCCCAAGGTAAACCATGCCAACTGCAATCAGCACTACCCCCAAAAAGACGAGGATGGCCGTGAAAACACCAAATGCATATGGCGTATATTCGGCGCCAGGTATCCCATCAACGTTGATTCCAAATAAGCCAGTAATAATGGTGAGGACAACACCAACGCCACCAAATACAGCTAAATTATGGGTTACACGAAGGCTTCTATCCTGGATAGTTATTCAATTTATTCAAGACAATTATCATGTTAATCCAGGGTGAGCAATATGAAGTTGTTCTAGCCACTGTCTGAAAATAAAAGAAAAAAAGCATTGTAAATAGTTCTTCAAGTATTGATACCTGCAACCAAGCTCGAACAGTGCTTTGCATAACATCTTGAATGGTAAACAAGCGGCCGCGAACAGCTTCTTGCTCCTCAATCATTTCTCTTGTGCTCTTTTTTATTCCCTCTAACAGGCTTCTTGCTCCATTTCCCTTTAGATGTTGGAGAAGCTCAAAGATAATCTCATCTCTTGCATGGAGTGACCACTTCACTCTGATAACCTGCAATGAAACACAAAGTTGTAAGGAGCTGCTGTGTAATGGATTTGGCCAGCATGAATTGTCATTAAAAAAATACAGATCAACCTAAGGCAGAGAATTTGGCTCAGTTTCAAATGTGAAAGATAAAAATTATACAAATAAATAGGTTATAGATTGTCCTTATTATTAAAATGTATCTTCTCATGTTTGAAGGACAAAAGGCACAACTAAATTTCATTGAGATTGTTGACAACCACAAGTCCTAAAAGCATAAGCTGTCAAGTAGCAACCCTTAACTCATTAACTTTTAAATCCAGCCTTTGGAAAGGAAAAGCAATAAAGCCTTATGTATGAGAAATTGTAACAATGTCACAAGTCTGGTAAAATTCTGGATTCTAGTTCCAAATGTACATCTACAAGGAGGAAAATTGTGATGCAAGAGATATGTAAGTATTAAGGACATGCTATATTTTTATTATGTTAGTTGATTTACATGAGGTTCAGAGACAAGTGGACTCAGGCTTGGACAGAGTTCAGTTCAGCTTGACTGTACAAGAAATGGTTCCACACATAACTAAACTCAAGTACGATATGAACCATTTTTTCAGCTCAAATTTGTCTCAAATCAAGTTCTCAAACCTTTTGGCTCAGTTTATCAGTTTGAATTTCATAAATCAAATGTAAAAATGAGACAGTATGAACCAAATGAATAAAAGCTATAGCTCATAAACCTAGTTCACAACTCAATTCAACCAATCCAGTATTCTTTTGTAAATATGAAATACTATATATATAGAGTGTGTGTGTGAGAAAGAGAGAGAGTTCATGAACCAAAAGATTCTAGAAGTATTTGGCCCTAGTTCTGCTGAACTGGTTTATGAATTAAGTTCATTTGACTAATTAACAAGGCAAGTCTCAAACTACACTGAAGCATGTTTGGTTTGTTAATTCGTTGCCAGCCCTTAGAAGCCTGATAAATTTAAGACCAGCTTCACATGATCATTTATCATGTGCTTCAGTGGAAATAACTTTATGTAGCTCAATTTGGCCAATGGATATTTTATAATCAGTAGAATTTATTTTGGCCAATTCACACATCTCAGTGGCAATTAAAATTTAGTTTACTAATAACTACGTCAAATGTAACTTCAGTTCGATTGTGTCCTCCCTCTTGCCCTTACTTTGTATGAGAGATGTAATATCAAAACTAATTCAAATATAGCAAAAATTATTCATAAGGATTTGAATCTCTTCCAAAATAATCGCTAGAAGGGTCCTGGCTCTGCTAACGAGTGCCCTTAGGTCAAGAAATCAACAAATAGGAAGCTTTTAGGAAAAATCACAGTGAGATTGCATTAAAATCATCATGGGGTTGTGTTGGTAACGTTTTCCTTAACCAATGCTCTGGAGGCAATTGTTAACATTCTCCTCTCCTTGTTAGAAAAATAGAAATACTTAGGTAACAATATACATGAGTAAAGTATATTTTACTTCTCCAAATAAGGAGAAATTTCAGGAGATAATTACTTGTAATTATTGCTGTAATCAATATTCACCAGTACCAGTATAAATATACCCTAGTGTTGTCTAGTTTAAGCAAGCAATTCCAGTATAGTTTAATATCAGGTATAATTTTATAGGTTAAGGGCACTACTTAACCTGCTATGGAAAGAGCAACCTGTGAACTGCAACCACTCAACCATTTGAAAATCTCAACCCTCATTTTACCCCTCATTACTGAGTGAAAATAATCACATAAAAATGCATTTCTATCCAAATCACAAAATCAGAAAGTTGTCTAAAGATATATCTTCTGCTTGGCAAGAAGAAACATACCTGTTTTGATAACTTTCTGATTTCTTGATTTAAGATTAAGATGAAAAGATTCAAATCTTCGTGATTTCTCCTAATCAAAGGGAAAACTGTCAACTTAGCGCAAGACAATATATAAAACTGGAATGACTTGAATTTACACATTGCACATTTAAGAACCTGTTCATAAACTTCAACTCAATCTCATCTGCCGCCCCAAATATAGATTTACGGAATAACCTGAAAGATTAAATTAAAATGTCAAGCCAAAGTTACATGACTTTAAGTTCACATAAAATGCATTAGGAAAAAAGAGAGCACTGGAAGATCAATGCAAGCATGAGGTACATTGCCCATCTTTGCGAGCTACTTATATACATGCCCATATAATATAGTACGAGGTGGTAAAAGTCAATAAATTTTAAGTATAAAATTTAACAGCAAAACTCAACAAAACCAAACCTGGCAATCCGTATTGTTCCTGTCTTTTGTACATGACAGAGATAGAAGTAATAGACAACACAATATATTCCTTTCATTTTCCACAAGCAAAGTCAATCATATTTTTCATGTGCTTGATAGCTTTTCTTTCAGAACATGTAATGTCTTATTACTTACAAACTTAACTCACCCTCAGACATCTGAACTTACATAACTAGAAGCAAGACCTAACCTATAAAATTGGGATATGCTTTTAAAAGCATTTAGAGTTCCAGATTACTCAAATAAATATATAATCGATTTTGGGTATGAAAATATTGCAAGGGTGCCAAATCGCAAGCCAAACACACTGTGAAGAGCCCGGAAACAGATTCTGAGTTTTTTGAAGATGGAAAATACAGAAAGGAAAAGGGAATGAATATTTCTACAGTATTCATTGAAATGCTACAGAGGCCTAAGGAGAGAACTCTCCTTTCAAGAGTTTCTCCTTTCTACAACTGAGCCAATGCTTAATTCCCAAATTACAATCTATGTCCCCTCCTCTAACCTTCCTCCTGTTTGAGCTAGTTCCTTACCTCTTAACAATTTAACCATCCAAACATAACTAGCCCAATTAACTACTGAGGCCTGGCACATACACTGGACAGTGCCCATATCTTTGGGTGAATATTTTCATTTTCTCCTTTCCCACTTTCTAGGTTAGATCCATCCACTAATTTCACTTAGGTATGAGAAAGATCTATGTTGGAAACAATAAACTACAATATTCATATGGAGATAGAAGATTTAAGTTTCAAGTTAGATTCACAAAGCACAAGAGAGGAGAAAATTTTACATTTACATAGTTGTAGGAACATAGTGTGAAATAAAAATGATGAAATGGAGCCTCATTCCTCAGTGAATGATTACACTTTTTTTTCAAAATTATCATATTTTGAATTGAAAGATTGTCACTAGTTTTATAAAGGCCTAAAATGCAAGGAACCCCCTTTAACTATAATTCATGTGACAAAAATCCCTGTGCATAGAAACCCATCAAGACAACTCACCAAACCATGCTTATTGACTCTGTATTGGGAATTTTTTGCACATGCATAAGGGGCTAATACACAACAATATGCAGAGTTTGGTCAGTTTAAGTCATGTTGATTTAAAGCTCAGGGTGGTTTCAGCATATGACCCCTATAAAATTCTCCTATTTTTGGACTGAAGGCTTGTCATTAGTGTTTTTGTCCTCTGCCAGGTGATGTATTGATTTGAACTACATAAGCTAAAAATTTGAGAAATTTATATCCCAGAATCTCAGGGCTTCTAGAAATTCATCTATAGTCAATCCTAAGCTGGTGAATACTTTCAATCGTCCTTTTTCCTATTCATTTTATACCTGGTTTTTAATTCCCTATTTTGCATTTTTTCCCTTTTTATACATGTTTTTTTCCTATTGACGAATATAAGATATAGTTGTACGCATCAAAGAAAATTTGGATCATCCAAAATTCAAGGAAACCGTTGCATTAAATGTAGAAAAAAATCATCATTTTAACTAAGCCCACCTTATCTCTATAATCACAAGCATATGTGCTACAAATTATTTATAAAGGAGAAAGGCAACATGAGTGCATGATATGATGGCAAATATGGACCACCTATTTTCTCTCAAGTGCTGTATGTAATAAAAAAAAAAAAAGTTAAACATGTTTTTAGTTCCTATAAATATTGGAAAGTTCTTTTATAATCCTTCTATTTTCAGTTGTCAATTTTTGATCCCCTATTTTATAAAATATATCAAAAGTAAATCATGCCTAAAATAAATTATGAACCAATCCACTATCAACAGAAGAAGATAAAAGAGAACAAGATCAATTTAATCAGAATTAAGATTAATCTGACCAAAATCAACATTGAAGTGAACAGAATCATTGACATAATCTATTATCGGGTTAACTTTTGACACATTTTATAAAATGAGGAACCAAAAATCAACTATTCAAAATAGAAGGACTTAAAACAAACTTTTCAATATTTATAGAGACTAAAAACATGTTTACTCAAAAAAAATATTTGCCAACTCATAAGAGTAAAGATCAGTTTAATCTCCTGTAAAATAAGAACAGAAAAACATATTTAACAAAGTTTATACTTGAGTATAAAAAGTAGAAACACATAATGAGACATGAAACCAACATGTATATTCTAAGGCCTCAATAGTTATTTGGTCCAACCCAACTCAGCAACAGGAGCATAGCTCTGTGGGTATTGCAGAATACACCTCTGTAATACATGTCTCTTCTTTCTTAATAAAGTTTGGTATTTTTTATTTTACTGGTTTCTGACATACATTGTTTCATATGTGAGCAAATTAATTATTACTGTCATCAACTATGAAGGAAAATGCTGTCATTACCTATCATCCCACCGTGAGAGACGGCAAGCAAGTAGTGCTATAACTTCATGTACTGTTCTCGGCACATTATACCCTCCAGCAGAAAGAAGCTCCTAACCATAGTGAGATGCTGAATGAATTACATCTTTCTAAAAGAATATTAATGTGTGATTATAGGTCAGAGAGCAAGAACAACCTGAACTTCTGTTAGACCTAGAACATTTATCCTTGACACTGTTCCTTTTATATGCATTACAGTTACAAGGAAGTTTTGTGCTTGCCACGACCTAAGAACAATTGGAATGTCATCTTCTTCAACAAGAGGATCACCTGCAGATTGTCCCAAGAGCTCAAATAACAGCCCTCCCGCAACTCTGACCGGGACCTACAAGTAAGAAGTCTAATCAATATCGAGTTAGACTGGTTACTGAGGAAAAGTCATTTGTGGGGTAAGTCATTGAAGGTTTCCTTTGGGGGGTGGTACAAGTCATTGGATTTCTACTTAAATAGCTATATTGCTTTCTTTCAGATGAACTGCTATCCAATGGTTGTGTGACACTAACACACTCAAGCCCAAGGTTTAATGCCTAAGGAATCCTAGGTTTATTTTTGTGTTCTTCTCATATACTTTCTTGTTTTCTTGATTTACAAAGCCTTACCAGATCTTATTATCTTGGCAAACTCCTCAAAAATCACCATATCACATCCCTAAAAGTTTCTTGCTATATTAAAGTTATCCAACTTGTGCTAGGTGTCAAGCTCTTGATGCTGTGTTTTCCAACTCAATGACTCAATAATTTTCCTGAAAAACTAAAGACGACAACTTGGGATTTATTGGTCTCTGCTGTGCTGCCAGACAGACTTTGTTCTAGTTTGTACTAAAACCCATCAACTAGAAATCCAAATTTCCACCTGTTTTCCTTCCACAGGTAATTTATCCTAGAAAACCCTAATCCAAATCTGTTAAATTGCACATCTATAGCTGTTTTTCTATTAAGACCAGCATACTAAGAATAGAAAAAATCCAACAAGTCACTTGCTATAGTTGCTTATCATCTGGGTGAATACATGACAAAGAAACCACAATCCTATAAGCATTTATGCCATCAACAAAAACATAATACAAATGAAAATTTTAATTTAAAATCATATTGTATATACACGGCCTCATCTGTAAGCTTGATGTGGTGCATGTGAATGTGTTTTAGCAAACATAGATCCAAATGTAGATTGCCAAATGATAATATTTGTTAAGACAAGCAATTACCAATGTTGAAAATGCAATATACCTCATAGAGAAGGTGTTTCATCCGGTCACTTATGAGTCTACTTTCGTCTCTCAAAGCTAAACTAACAGCAGGATGCAGCCATTGAGCATTGCTGAGCCAAGCCTCAACAGTGGGATGACCTGCAGAAACATGGCACCACCATATAGGCCCAGCCGGACGCTCCCAATAGGGAGCTGCCAAATCTGCTACAGTAAAATCATCTTCAGAATCCTCAAATTCAAATTGATGAGAAGACCAGTCAGCATCAACCTGAACAGTTTGGACAAGTTCTGAAACTCTCGCCCATCCAATTGGTACCCAATGACCTCCCTGATACTTTTTAGATTGGCCAGCCCTCTGAACCGGACTCTTCTTGTCGTCATCAGAGCCACCAAACAAACTGTCCCTTGAGACATTTACAGATGAAGGATCTGAGAGCTTGTTTTTGTCATCTGAAGGGACACGCATCTTTGAATGCTGGCCATTAACATGTAGTCTGTCCGTGATCTTCGATGAGGACCTTGATTTAACTGGTCTGTTTTGTTCTTGAACGTATTCAAAAGCACAAATAAGTCCATCTGTCCAAAGGTCATTTCCGTGATTGGGATCTCTACCATGATAAGTTTTATGGCTATCTAGTTTCTTCGTTATTCCCGAGGAATGTGATTGACCTTCCGTATCACTCATTTTTCTGCTATTAATGAAGCCAACATAGAGCTTCTAAGTTAGCTCTTCACCAGAAAAACCACTCTTATATAAGGAAAGTTACACTGGTATGGTTTTTGAAAAAATTCTGATTTCAGGCCAGGATTTGACAATCAACACCAAGCTTCCCTGACTTATCACAAATCAATGCTACAATTTGAAGGGAAAATGAATTAATTTTAGAATAGAATAGTACAGATATTCTTACTAAAATAAGAAGAGAAAAAAAGCAGAAAAGCTGAATGAAAATAAATTTAAACATAACTGTTCATTTATTTTGCCGTGGTAGTTAATTAAAGTAGGATAGGAGATTATGAAACGAAATCTTTCAGCAATGGTCTAAATCTAACCAATCAACTATCAACTCGCATCAAATGCCATATATTTTCTAGTTTAAAAGAAGAAACAAGTTCGGGTGATTAACAATTTCAAGGAACCTTCAAATGAGGTTGGTTCACTGGGTTTATTTCCCGTGTAAATTGCAAAGATGCACGACAGGGATCATTCAGATACTCACTTTCCAAGTTAGAACTCAGCAGCATACCAAGGTGCATAAAAGCGCACAGCATGTTCACTAATCATAAAAAGCGCTACTAAATTCTATTTAAATCAGAAGACTCAGGCATTGATATCATCACCATTCACCGATCCTTAGAGAATATAATTCAAATTGATAATCAAACAACAAATACTTTGCATTGTAAAATGGTGCTTTACACAAGCATTGAAGAAAAATATAATTCAAATTGATACTTAAACAAATCAACCAAAAAAACTGAACAAAGGAAACCGTAAACAATAATAAATGGGAGATTTGATTTGAAGAAAAAAAAAATTACCAGAGGCAGAGGAGAGTGAAATAGTTCAATCCCCAAATGAATATTTAATTAATTAATTAATAAAAGAAAAAACTCGCATAGGCCGCTGATAAGTGATAATAACGTGTGCTATAATTTTAAGTATAAACACACTATTAATGCTCTTTGCTACTACTCATATTATCTGTTGCAACTCCACACACATTTTTTCACTTTATCAAATAATAATGGAAGCACTTTGTTACTTTATTTGACTCTAATTTAACTTGTTACGCGCTCAAGCATCTACTCTTCCTCTTTTGTTTTTCTCTTTTTGAACTTTTCTGTCCAAAGTCACTTTCAACTTCCTGATTATTCCAACTATGTTCGGATGCATTTATTCGGACTTGCTTTGTCTATGCCTAAAGTCAGAAACTGAGATTGTATCGATTCTTATTTGTTTGTATAATGACCACAAATTTTTTTTATTTTTTTGAGAAGGACCGCAATAAATTTGAACCTAGTGAGTTGCATCTATTCTTATTTTAAAGTGAGTTATGTTTATAAAATATTTTAATTTAAACCAATGGTGGATGAGATTTTTCTTCTGGTTTAATTATCTTATTAATTCCTATATTTCTAATGATTTTTTCTTTTAGTTCTTTTAGTTTAAAATATTTTATTTTTTCACTCTTTAACTTTTGTTGGTTAAAGTTGTTTAACGACATTAACTCCAAATATTTTAAAATAACTAAAAAATTAAAATTGGTAATGTAAACTGCCAATTAATTATTTATGATTTTTAACTACTAAAAATTAAAAAATGAAGTTTTTTATTTTTTATTTTTTCTCTTTTTTCTCCTCATTGCCTCTACAGCACCCGCAGTGACTCCTACCATGAATGACACCACAATAATTGTCAAAGGAGATCACATTCTTCACCAGCAAGCCATATAGAATACCAAGAAGTCACCACTAAAAAAGGACAATAGAAGGTAGGTGCAACAAGAAGAAAGTGCAACAAAGAATTTGGTTGTTAAAAAGAGAAGAAAATCCTTGGTGATAAAAAGAAAGAAGGGGAAAAATATTTTTTAATTTATGATGATTAAAAATTGTCAAAATCTTTTTAACTGTTTTATAATACTAATTTCAATTTAGAAATTGTCTTAAAGAATTTGGATGTATAACATTAAAAATTACAACTACAGAAGCGAAAAAAATAAAAAATTACAATTGTAAGGATTAAAAAAATTTAACTATAGTGACTAAAAAGAAAAGTTATTACAACTATAAAAATTAAAAGATTAATTGAACCTTTTCATTTTAATTTTACTAGTATTTCTATTTTAAAGGAGTTAAGTTTTAATTCTTTTATTAATTTAAAACATTTAATAAAATATTTTTAATAGTTTCAAATTATGACTATGAACATAATAAAAAAATCCGTGATTATAGTTATAATAATTACTGTTAATTAATAATTACATTTTTATGGATTATTTACTTAAGTATTATCCATATTCTCTAATTTATTATATTAGAAATACAAACATTATTTAAAATTTATTATTTTAGTAATTTAAAGCATTTAATGTTAATTTAATGTTTTTACATTGTGTGAATTGAGTATATTATTAAAAATTATTGTAATCATAAATTAATAATTAATTTTTAATTAACAATTACAACTTCATTTTTTTATACTTTAAAGCACTTTTTTCAATTTAAAAAATTAAATTTATATTTTATATCCTTAATAATTTTGTAAATTATATTTGGTCATTTTTTAGTCCTTAATAATTTTGTAAATTTTACATTAGATCCCTAAAATATTTTTTTTGATTCATCTTCATCATTATATTAACTTTGTTAAAGGATTCATAAAATATTTCAATTTTTTCTTTGACTCTCTTAATTTTTTATCATAATCACCTATATGTTTTCAATCATATAGTAACTATTAAGTTAACAAATTCAATATTTCATACCATTATTTAAAAAAATTAAAACTAAGAAAAATCAAAATTTTTAAACATTCAAAAATAAGAATAAAGAAATAAAAAAAACACCCGTACCTTCAAAGGCTTTAGACTAAAAAGTTAAAAAGATTACAGAAGATAGAAGACACAGATGATAAAGAAAGAAGAATAAGATAGAAGAATAAGAAATGAAAGAAAGAATGAAAGAAAGAATGAAAAAATAAAAAAATTAATACAAATATAATAATCAATGAATAAATAAAAATATGATTTCATCACATTTCTCCTAAATTGAGAGAAAAAAAATTAGTCATCAATAATAAAATAAAATAAATCTCATTGGATCCTTTTATCATAAATTTCATTTGTAAAATCCAAACAATAAAATAAGTTATCATGCTATTCTAATCTCCTCCATCCCACTCCACTACCAATTCACTCATAGCCTTACGTATTGTTTATGCATGTTCAGTAGAACTTTCTAACGTGTATATGCCATAGCACGATTGAGTGCCAGCACTCACAAATGAGAATGTTATCCAAAAGAGAATTTCCACTATGATCAGATGAAAATATTAGAAGACAAAAAACAAAAAAACGTACCGAGTAAACCAAATTAGCACACTTAGTACCTACGTTAAACATGACGAACATAATTATGTAGAATACAAGCTCGTGGCAATGGGCTAATGATCTCTAAAGACCAAACCAAACAATGATGCATTTATGTTACTAGACCGTAAATGCCTCTGATTAACCACTTTCAAACTCACATCAATACCCTGAAAAACCGGGAGGTGACTAGGATTAGTAGCCGTTTTGCCATATTTGTTGGGACTGCTTGGATGGTTGGCTTTGCGGACCACCCAAGGAGGCTTCCCGAGGATTTTGCGGCTGATGTTCCAGAGAAATGCCAGTCTGAGATTGGTAGAAATTAGGGTACCCAAGGGGTCCAAAATGCTGTGAAGGCTGCTGCTGCTGCTGTTGCTGTTGCCTTTGCCGAAATCCACCTGGTTGTTGTTGATTTTGTCCCTGCAAGTTATAATAGGTGCCGGGAGGAACTGCAGACATTGTTCGAGAGCCAGGCCCCTGAACCCACATAGGAGAATTCTCGTTCTAGCAGAAAATACCAAATAAACCCATTTCAGCTTAGCAGCATTGAAAAAAAAAACAAGGTTCCATGTCATATTCTTTCCTCAACCCCACCTCCTCCCCAAAACTGATAATTCAGAGTTACTTAATCGCAACAAAATAAATAAAAGAAAGATTAATGTATCATTCCAGCCTGAATCACCATGATAGTTCCAAATTGACTACTTTTGAGACAGGAATCGTAACAGGAAAAATGAAAGCAGTTAAACTTAAGTGTAGATAATTTTAAAATCAAGATCTTTGTACCTGCTGTAGTGAAATCATGTGATTGTTGTCCTTAAACTGGGAGTTTATAACATCCTCATATCCAATGGTTGTCCCCGTGGGAGCAGCAGGCGGATTCAGAGAAAAATTTCCTCCAGGAATGCTTGTTGAACTGCCAAAGCCATATCCAGGTGGAATAGCAGCAGACTGAGGCAAACTGCTGACAGAAACATTATTTTTATATTGAGGAAGCACTGCTGCCAGAGATTGGTGATATGTGCTATTTCCAGCAAAAGTCTGCTGAAAAGCAGATGGCATATAGGTATAGCTCTGAGGCAAGAATGGATAGCCAATCATATTAGCAAAATGTCCCAGAGGAAGAGTAGGTTGGGAGTAGGGATGCACAGCAAGGTGTTGAGGAAGTGCGGGTCCAGTGGCAACACTTGCACCAGACAGGGTTTGTGCATTAGGTTGAGGTGTAGAAATGCCACTAGCTCTTAGAGCCTGCACATTGACAAAAAAAAAACTATCAAACTGAATTCCCAAATTTTTATCTTCCTATCCTATAACAACAATTTCAAAATACAGATGCAACAATTAAACCAGCAAATGTAACAATTTCAAAATACAGATACAACAATTAAACCAGCAAATGTAATGATTAACAAATAATTTAAATCCAAAATACACCCAGGACCAGCTCTACAGACATTTCTGTTAAAATACGAAGCCAATCAATTTGGCCAGCAATACTGGAAAACAGACTGTCATCTAATTTGAGTTAACTAACTGGATGTAAGTCAACTTTAACTAATGTACAAAGTAGTCAAGTTCACAGTTAGTGTTTAATACACATCACACCAATATTTAACTACTAACATATAGCCAGGGTGAAATTTGTGATACAGCTTAACGAATTATTACATTAAAATTAATTTATGGAATACCACCGCAGCACTTTAATATACTATAAACCAGAATTCTTAATTCCACTGTGCATTTTTTAGGCTAAGAATGATCTAAAATTCAAAATACTGTCACCCACAACATTTCATGTAAACAATTTAACATCTCTCAAAAGCCATTATATAGAGAAACTTAAATAATCTTATTAGAACAGAAGTGCACCTCTGACATGGTTATGGTGGAACCACCAATTGAAGAAGCAATATTACTAAACTTCGTAGGCATTGATTGTGTTGCAGGGAAGGGTAAGTATGGGATATCTTCTCTTGCTGTTTGAACTGTCGAAGCCAACAGAGCACTGGGCAAAGAATTTGTATGTGCCTGCTTAAATATTCACAGAATGGCAATAAAATTTAGATCTAGATAGCAGGATTGCAAGATATAAGACAAAATAAAGCAATATCAGATGTTATTATATTAAAACAGAAAACGGTACACATAATAATGTAGTTTTAGGGAGGAGGAAGCAATTTGACTATACTATAGTAAGGCTATGTTTGGCCCAGTGATTTTTTGGCTTAAAAGCTACTTCAAAATTAAAACTCAACAAAAATTTTAAAAATAAAATAGGTGTTCAAGAGTTTTAGTTTAAAAACTCCTTTCAAACTAAAAGCTCCATTTCATTGTCCCACATCAATTATTTCAGCATGAAAGGGAGAGAAAAGCTAAGGTGTGCAACTTATTTTTAAAAACTACTTCATATCTTCTTCTAAAAAACTGCCGCCGCCGCCACTTTTATTGTATGAAAATTAAGTTCCTTTACTTAATTAAGAACTTTATCCAAATGTGTTTGGCCCAACTTCTTTCATGGAGAAGAGAAGCAAGAAAAAAAGTTGGGTCACACATTCCCTAAGGATAGGGTTAGTTTCAAACAAGTTCATGTAGTAAAGCACCAAAGTTCATTCAGCAAAGCATCACAGAACTCAGAAGTCATATATTGAGCCATCAATAAGACTGAAATGTTCAAGAGAAGGAATTTGTATGCCCAGACTCAATTCCCTCATTTAATACAACAAAAATCTTGTCACACTAAATGGAGTTACATGGATCAAACAACACCATCGTGTTCCATAAAACAACATATTCAGAATGGTCATTTAAATCGCAGTCCTTCCTAACAGTTTCTCTTAGTAATCACTGTTTTTCCCCCACCAGTATTAATTGGTTTCACAGTAGAGACAAATTAAATAGCACATGCTTGCACTGCTATAGTAGCATTGCATCACAGTATAGCCCCATGACACTTATGTGTGACCAGTGGAGGAGCAGTTCAATGTTGTTGCAGTGCGAATTGAGACCACTTTCTCGTGGAATTGCAGCCATCTCAACCACTACTCTTTCCACTTCCAATAACCCCTTTTCTGGCCCCTCAAATAATGTCATTTGATGCTTTTTATGTTAGAAGTACTGGGATTTTGCCCTCCTTCATCAGAACACAAACCCTACTTTCCCACTCTCACTCCTTTCAAAGGCTAAATAACACACTATTCCCATTGGTCTCTTCTGTCTTCAGTGCAAACTGTCAGACTGAGAGCTCTCTATTGCATTTCCGGCCAGCTCATGGCACTCTGGTGGAGTTTCTGGCCAACCAACAATCTATGGAACTCTGCCACACTGCTTTGTGGTCTCTACTCTGTTCACATCAGGAGGGGTCTATTTCCTGTTTGATTGTATTTTTTAGTATGTTCTATTTATTTATTTCACTGTTGTGTTCAGATAGATAATTTTATGTTGCCCTTTCTTGCTGTACTTTCTTTATTTCACTTTTGTTAATGACTTTGGTATTTGGCTTAAAATTATGAGTTTTACTGATGGATGTCTTTAATTATGGATAATTTATTACTACTGAGCATTTATAATAATGTAATATAATTATTTTATATCTATAAATTTCATAATAGCAATCAATGAACATCCTGCTATCCCATTATAGAAGTTTTGGGATGGGCCACTCACACCACTATGGTCTATGGGTTTAACAAAACAAAAATATGTATAGCTAACCCACTATTCTAACCCCAGGAAACTGTCCCAACCAAAGGTTTGAGAAAATACAAGATTGATTTACACTGTAAGGAATGAATCAATGCACATCACTGTAAATCACCAAGTTTTTATACTAAAAGACATCTAATTAGGCTGTTTGTTGTAGTGGTGGTGCAGCCTAGCAGTCAGCTATTTTTCTGAAAGAACAAATTTCTACTGCAAAATATTGCTTCAGAACAGAATTTTCACATTTCCAGCCACAAAAATTCTAATAAAAACAGGCTGCGATGCAAGTCATTCTAAACTAATTCACTGAAGATCTAAAATATGACCAAGCCATAAAACATGCATTACCATTACACCAGAGAAAGGAGCAAGATTCTGCATCTGTGAGCTGGTCTGTGAAAGAGGAAATGTGACCTCCGGTTGTTGAGAATTTTCATAATTAAACCCATGAGATTGTGATGGAAATGAACACTGATTTTCCTGAGCAATTTCAGGGGGTTCAGGTTTTAAAGCCTCTTGTTGTGAAATGGAAGTATGTTCGTAGGTCCCAGCACTCACACCAGTTCCTTGAACTAAATTTCCATCTGAGGTAGTAGTAGCAAGATGCTCATCCCCATAATAGTCAAGATTTCTGCAAGAAAGATATTTTTAAGGAAACTAGGAATAATAATAATATTGAAAATTTGGACAAAGTATACTATTATATAAGAAAAATACCTAGTATCAGGGTTTTCAATTGTTGAAACATCTGTTGCACCAGCTGTATCCTCCAAGTTACTTTTCAAAGGCCTAGATGTAAATGACCCAGATCCAGAAAGGGGGTTTCCAGATCCAAAACTTCCAAAGCTCAGATTCATGCATTCTGGGGTATGGAGTTGTAGGTGATTTGGAATTACTACAGAAGGATTGTCGTCCTCTTGTTCTGTCCCCTGATCATCTCTCTGTATATTTAGCTGCTCTATGTTTGCAGCCACTGACGAAACATCATCTTCAGCTGAAAGGAAGAAATCAAGAATTAAGACTGTACACAAGCATGTGCCTAAGGCAAAATTATGAACAGTAGGCATGAAGCATCTTAGTTGCCATTGCCATTATCATCAAATAAGATGTCTGTGAGATTGCTATGAATTTATGTCAGTGTACATCATAAAGAACAGAGGTACCTCCTGCGTTATCCTCTGACGTACTTTTAGCAGATATAGAAGCAGATTCAACATTGTCTGCATTCTCAACAGAACCATCTTCAGCTCCATGTTCCTCCAAGTGAGTTTTCTGCTGCCAATCAGCCTCAGCAAAGCTTGATGAGTTCGTATAGTACTCAGAATTTGCATGGGCATCAACATCTGCATATGCTCTAACATCATGTTGGTTCTCAATACAAGGCCATTCATCATTCCGTGGAACATTGTCGCTAATGGCATGGCCTTGATTAGTATTTGTTTCTGAAACCTTGGAAGCATAACCTTGCAATGAATGCAAGTTGTTATCTGATGCGGCTGGAGGCATGAAGACATTCTGATGATTACCACTCTGGATGGAAGAGTTATGTATGGATGGCCTGGCCTGTGGCCTACCCATCTTGACAATGTCGGCCATTGATACTTGACCTGCATTCCCCATCCATGCAGATTGCAGTCCAGCACGTTGTGATGACGAAGATGGTCCATCACCAATACCCAATGCATAAGTTTTGTCAGTAACTACAGAATCACTGCAACAATTTTGAACATAAATGAGATATGGGAAGTGGGAACACAATAATAACACAGTTCTGTATAAAAGTGCTAGTAGGCACAATCAAAAAAGACAAAATTTTATGCTACTAAAGATAGATAAAAAGGAATAGTCAAATACTTTAGGACTACATATATTTTCTATATAGTTAAATGTTACAAATAGAAGTTGCAAAAAACATATATAAATAAAACTAACAGTCAATTTTCAACCAATGCCATTCCAAAACCAATATATGCAATGTTCATAATACTCAATGCAGAAAGATCAATGCAGAACCTTAAAGCAATCCAGAGAATAATTGGCACACAATCATCCACTGTTTGAGAAAAATACAAAATTGATACACAAAATTGATTCTAAGGGTTGGATGCCTAGACAGCCTAGTTATTGAAATAAATTGAAGGATTGTTTCATTTTGTATTAACCTCAGTAGGTGGTCAGGCTTGGTTTTCAATTTCATCTTATAACTAGGCCAAATTTGCAAATATAACATAACCATAAGAATCCCTTTAACCATTGTGATACATCTTTCACACTCCAATAATGTAAATTTTATTGTCTGTGTATATATATATGTGAAGGAAAATAGACCTGTAGGATGGTGTTCTCCTGTTCGTGTTATTTCCCAACACACTAGATGCAGAAGATGCAGACCCTCCATAAGCAGGTGCTCCATTTTCCTTCTTGTATACAGGCTTCCCCTGCAGACCAGAATCTGGCCTCCCAAAACAGGGCAGAAGTTTAAATAATAACAAAAATAATGATAATAATAGTGGTATATTATATCAATTTTATAAAGCCCAGACTCCATAGCAATATTAGACTAAAAGTATATCAGTTCAATTCAAACACCCATCATCCGCATACCACTGCTGCTGAATTGGTTGGCACCACCACGTCCACCATGACGATCTATCCCAGCCCTACTGCCACCTCGACTGGATATATTGCTTGTCCCACTCCCACGAGACCTGGAATCTGTTGGGTCCTTAATCTAAACCAACAGAGGCAAAAACAGGTAAAAAAAAATAGAAAAACTCAAACAAAATGTCAAAAACAAAAATAAGGGTAGGAACAGTTAGCAGAAACAAATGCTCAAGTCAAACTAACTCTTCATATCCACCTATAAACTTAGCACACAGATTCACCTACTGTCAACTTATAAACCTAGGCACATGCACATGCCACATAGCAGTAGAACACACTAAAAAAAGAAGAAACAGAATTGATTATTTGATTATTAGTGTTTGGATAACACAAGAATCAATTCTGCTCCACAAAATCATGGTGATACCATGAAAAAGTAAAAGCAACTACTTGTTTTACTTTCACCAGGAAAAATCAATTGATTATTTCTCAACATGAAGCTAATCCAAACACACTATATATTATCAAACATAAAATCAAATCTTTATTATTTTAAACATAACATAAAACCAATTCTGAATAGCTGAAACCAATCAAAGAAAAAAGCGTGCACCTCTTTTTTCTTTTCTCGCTTGCTCTTCACCTCATGAAAAGGATCTACAAGAATTAACAACCTAAGATTAGAAAACGCACGCATATTCGATAACATCTATAACAGCACCCTGCGCCACAAAATCACACTCCGTAGCCAACAAACAAAACACGGATTATGCTCGCTTAGTAATTTCTTATTTTCACGCAATGTGCGAGCGAGCAAAGCAACAACCTCGAAACAATAAAGAAAGATGTTTGCTTTTGGCTCCAAGTGAAAGAAACATCTAAAACCTCGAAACAAGAAAACGCAGAGAGATTGAAAGAGACGAACCTTGTGAGAGGAGGCGACTAACAGCTTCGTTAGGGTCCATGTTACAGTCTTTGAGCGTGGCGTAGATCTCGTGGTCAGGGAAATTGGAAACAATCTCCTTCAAGCTCTGAACCATCTTTCGCGACGACGCCGGAATCGTCGCCGACAGCACCTTGCCACCGCCATTGTTGTGGCCGCCACCGCCCTTCCCACTCATCCTCTCACTCTCTCTCTTTCGCCCCTCACCGGACTTAGCTAGGGTTCCGCCGCGCCAACAACGGGAAAAAAAGTAACCTCTCGCACGCTCCTCGCTCTACAGTTTGCAACAAAAAAGCGAAAACCCCTTCTCGCTCTCCCCCCACTCCTTTTCTCTCTGCGTCTACAATTTTTTGTTTTTATTTTATTTTATTTTAAAGCACTTTTCTTTTTCATTCTATATCCTTTTTTGAAAATATTATTATATTTATGATAAGATTGCGACAAACTATTATATAATAATTGAAGATTATTTAGTCTGAACCAATTTTTATGTAATATTTTATTAATTTTTTAATAAATTAAAAATTGTAATTACATATCTTGTTAAAGGTAATCAAAATTATATAATAATTTATGATTACTTAACTTATAATCAGTCAGATATTAAACGTGGATATTTCAACAAAAATTTAAACCTTAATTCCACGTAATCTTACCAAAAAAAAAAAAAACGTTCTCCACGTTCTAATTTCTTTTTATTCTGTCACCACGTTTTAATTTAGATATTCATATTGTGGAAGTGGATAAAATAAGATAAATTATTACCATATCTTATTACAAATAGTTATTTGTTGTGTTAATAAAATATAATAATTTTTCTTATTTTCTATTATGCTTTATTAATTCAATATATGTTGTTTTATCTTGAGAAGAAGCTGAGTTAAGAAAATATAATAATCTAGTGTATAATATAATAATGTAATTAATATAATAATGCAGTATATATAAATAAAAAATTATAATAATAAAATTAAGATATTTAAGTGAGAAAATTTTATATAATTAAGAAAAAAAATTAAAAATATTTATTTTTAATTTATAAAATATATAAATATGATAATGAAGAAAAATATAATAAGTATATATATTTATTAATAATAAAAATAAAGAAATATGAACAAT
>JAMLFT010002869.1:0-23769 GCA_026544285.1 Pachyrhizus erosus | reverse complement strand
TAGAGAATAGTTGCTAATTTCCACAATAATAAAGCCCAAAAGACCCAAATAAATATATGAAAAATTGACACTTATCATTGTGTGAAAGTGTTAAATTTCACTAGATCCTTTAGTATAGAGAGTACAAAAGAATTAATAATTGTGTTAACAGAAATAACAACTATTGCAGAAGCTGTTAGGCAAAGGAAGAAAAGTCTAATACCATATAGAAAGTAACATAAATATGTTTATTCAACTCAATACTAGTATATAATATATTTGAATATTTATAGCTATTGAGCCAACAAAAAGAAACTTAATCTAGCTAAAGATTAACTAATCATATGAAACATATATGATCAAGAATTTGAAACAACACTGAACTTATGAAACAACAACATGATAAGATTTAATGATGTGGACATACACCAACAAGTTGGTTATTAATTAAAATAAAATATTATGAGTTTTTTAAAATTTAACTATATATTTATAAAATTATTACTTTTAATTATTATCATTTGTGAAATATATTTTAAAGTAACTAATTTAGAAATAGATAAATTTGAATATAAGAATTGTTCCTATTGAGATCTAAATACCAAATTCTTCTGGAATGTAGTATGTTTAATCTTTGACTGTGTTTAATGTTTGAGATTGAGAAAGGAGTGAGATACCTACAAAATAAACTTTGATGCTTAAGTTAATAAATGAATGAGATGTCAAGAATGAAAAAAGCATATGACTTTTAATAACAATGCTTATATAGTGGAAATAAACACCTGTTATTTGACTAAGTAGTTAGAACCAATTTTCTTCGCAAATCTAAAACTTAGTTTCTTTCAACAAATAAATCTTTACTCTTGATCAGATCTCACATAGTACAAGTATTAATATAATAATTAACATTATTAAAGTAATTTTATATCTAACTTTTTTTTTCTCTTATCTTTCAGTATAAATAATCAGTATTTGATACATGAAATAATTTTACTCAAATCAAAAAGAACTATTTTAGAAAAAACTTTCTTTCTAAATATTTAATGAATTTACATACTTAAAAATTAAACTTAAAAATACAAATTTTACATAGAAATTGAAGTGGAGAATTAATCCAATTACTATTAGTATACATATTTTTAAATTTATATAAATTCATTAATTGTAAAAATATTTAATAATTGTATAATTTTGTCTTCGAAAAGAATTCTCTAATCAACCACAAGGATCACTTAGGCAATACCTAACAGCAATCTTTTTCATTTGTATGGTATACATAATAAATATAGAAACGAGCGTACCGAAACCATAGCAAATGAACAACTTTAGTTTGAGTTTGACTATATCAAGCCACTCAAGTATGGGACGCCAGTTTGAGGAATCCAATTATCCCCAGCCAAGAAGTTAGACACAGTGAAATTGGCTGCATCTGTTGCATTGATAACATGATAACCAGGCCATGTCACTCGGTTCGTAGAGTCCGAACCTGGTCCAGCGTTATTATATTCTGCATAATACAAGGTACTCAATGCAAAATCACCACTCCATTCATGCCAACCAGCAGGGTTTATCAAACTACCCATAAAGGATTGCATAATAACGGTCCTTGAATATTGCTTCCATGGTCTCCCAAGGTAGGTTTGCACGGTGCCAACATTCGGAGCCAAATCATCGGCAGCTTTAATAGTCGCATTCTGTATGGAAGTGCCTGTGTTTTGATTCGGGTCAGTTCGACCCTGAGCTGTGATCGTGTTAAATTGTCCATTGAGGGGGAGCCGAGAATATATGTTGCAATTTTGAAGAACAACAGCAGCATTACCAAATATGTAGTCAACGGTGCCATAAATATCACATTCTTGGTAAAACTGCCTCAGAGAATGTGTATACAATGTATCTTGATAACCTTCAAAGCTGCAACTATAGAAGGTGGACATATCCGCTCCACTTCTTAGTGCAACTGCTTGGCCTTTGCTTGGTCCAGCAGTGTTACGAAAAGTTATGTTAACTGCTACAAACCCTTGAGCAACCACAGCTGCAAAACCACATGAAGCATATAATTAGAGGTATACACATGTAAAAATCATGAAAAAACTTAACGGAGATTCCAAAAAGTAAATTTTTTTAAAGCAATGGACACATAAAAAATTAGAGTTTATATTAAATAAAATATATTTTCAATCAATCACTTAACAATTTTTTTATCTGTAAAAATTAAAAATATATATTAAAATTTTATATTAATTCACACATCATATCATGCTTAACTAAGTTAAACTTGTTGATATCACTCTACATATTTCAAAATATTGATTTTAACCTCAATACAAATTTGTCATTTTAATAAAAAAACACATGATAAAAAACATTATCCCCATCACTTTCAGTAGATGTAAGGAATAAAAAAATTTATAACAACTAAAATTATATTTTAAAATATTTTTAATGATAAAAATAAATTTAAATATATTTTTAGTTCTTGATAAATGTATAAATTTTATTTTTAATTTTTAATATATTTTTTTAAAATAATTTTTTATTTTATTTTTATTCTTAAAACACTTTAGATAGTATTTCAATACCCAAAAAAATTATTTAGATAAATTTTATAACAAAAACAAAATAATTTTAAAAAAATTTATTAAAAATAAAAACAAAATTTATAAATTTATCGAATATCAGAAACATATTTATGTAAAAAAATTATTTTTTATCTTAGTCATAAATTGTGTGAGCAATTGTATATATAAAGTGGAAATTATTTTTGCTTACCAACTGTTGGTGAATTGAATGTTGTAAAATTATCCCCAACACTGTGATCGCCAGTGATGATTGTCCGATTGATTCCATCTCCAACTAGCATCAAATACTTCTTGGTTTTGGCAATTGATACATATTCTTGATACACTCCCTCGGTGATAAGAATGAGGAAGTAGCCATCATTAGCAGCTGTGTTATTTGGTGCAGCAGCTATTGCATCATTGATAGTGGTGAAGTTTCCGCTTCCATCCTGACTAACAACTACAATGTCATTTACCAAAATACTTTGGTCGTTTGTTTGTAGTAGCTTCCTACCGTGGTGTTTAGCGGAATCATAAATAGCACGTACTCGGTCTGACATCATCAACGGTAAGCGACCATTTTTGAAATTCAAATGTCTACCATTTTGGGGCCATGATGTCATGATTTTCTTCTCAGACACCCAACCCTTTAGGAACAAAGCCAATGTGACACTGTGAAGCTTCGAGTCATCAGAGAGGGATGAGGACAAATCGCTCTTCACTCTTACATCTGAAGATGAACTCTGTAGGCCATCTAAACATGTCTGTTGGTTAGTCAAAACGGCACTGAGATAGGTTTCAAAATCTTCAGCTTGAGAAGTGGGAAGAACACCGCTAGCTTGGTTAGCAGTGGCATAGATGCTTGATAAGTATTCTAGGCTTTGTTCAGCAAGGAATCGACAATCTTCAAGAGCGCCAATTGTGTATTGAGACAAGGAAGAGCTACTTCCAAGATACGAGTCCACTAAGTTCAAGAACTTACGGGCTTGTGACAAGGACTTTCGAAAAGTAATGCGACCATAGTCGAAGATGTTGCTATTTTGATTAGCGAGAACGGTTTCGCAATAAGTAGGGTCTAGGGAGGACCTGCAAATGGTTTCGGGGGGAACAATGGAGGGTGAACTGTGATCTGCTATGGGCAATGATATTGCCAAGACCGAGAAGGAAAGTATATAGGAAATGGAGAATATAAGGACAGACACGTACTTGAGAGCCATTGGTTTTTGGATGAAGGATTTAGGATTGTTGTAGCTAAGGATGAGCATAAGTTGCATGGCTAGTTTGGCTTATATAGAGAATGAAGATTTTGTCTTATTATAATGTTTAGTGGGATTGAAGGCTTTACCTGTTGGAAGTCAACGAGAAGGAATTGGATGAAGTAGTTGCCGTGGCTCCCACGAACGCGGTCAACACAGCTCCAACTGGCTATTTTGAAAAAAAATTGTTAGGAGCTTAGGAGGAACATACATTAAGTTTAACAAACGTGCATGTATGTAAATATTCCATGGGATTATGTTTATTTGTTTAAATTGCTATTAAGATTTGTTTGGTACATAGTTTATAGCCCGCGGAGCATAATTTAATTTTAGTTTGTCAACGCGGGGTTGCTTTTAGGCAAACGCAAGACAGAGAAATATAAACTAAAAGTTGATAACGACACAAAGTGGAGGCTCTTTGACAAAGAGATATGTCGTTTCCTCGCGATTATGTTGACAACATCACAAATATGAAATGAGTGATTGATCGTAATGTCTAAGTAATGTGTTACTCTAATTTTTGTACCTTTTTTTTTCTTTTATGGTAAGGTATTTTTTAAATTTTTCTAAGAATATATTGTAAAATATTAAGCATGTCTAACAAAATTCATGACTAATAATAGACAAGCAAGACTATCTGCCTCTAACTATTCACAATCCCATTGTAATTACTCATTGTACTCCAGCTAGCTAGCCCACAAATTCTTGCATTCTGTATTTGACAATCCTTTGTTAGTTGTTGTCCTTTTTACCTAGTTCAAGTTTAGTAATCTCCCTCAGTAAAGATTCATTTTGAATTCTAGTTTGCATTCACCTAATTCAAGGAGTATAAGTTATTTTTGTGCTGTTTTCTTTGCCAACTATATATATTAGTCTTAAAGTAATGTCTGAAAAAATCGTAAAGCTAAAATCACTAGTACAGTAGGAAGAATAGGTAGATAAAGAATGTGTCCCAAAGAATAATGCGGTTTGGATGTTCTTATCAAGATGATTAAAAAAATTTCATCAATATCCAACATTGAAGAATTCAACTAACAAATAAGAAACTAGCTTGGACAGCTAGAGATATGCCATTCCCCGCGCTTTCAATATGGTAAAAAAGAAAAGTATAACATTATTTTAGACTACTGGTAATTAATTGCCTTACCATAGTCGCATAACGTAAATGATTAAGATTTTTTTATAAGCAAAATATTCATTTATACGAGTATTAGAGATATTTTAACCCATATATAAGGTACCACTAATTATCACAAAATAGATATAATGTTAATCTTATTCTGTATATCGGCCAAATGTATAAAAGATATGAAATGTGTGTATCTCAGAAAGATATCATGATAAAGGAAGTGATCTGAACAATTGGATGGTAGAGCAATGTAGAAACCCTTCCATATTTTTTTTTCCACAACTGATAGGATAACGGGTAAAAAACAAAAACAAATTATGTTTATCTTGTCTAAAACAAAATACACAAGATGCCTCTTGCTAATCACGTAAGATACCCTTTAAGTTTTGTCGGTGCTAATCCTAGAAGGCTGTGCACTTGACACTGTTACCTGTTGGAGAGAGGATTGTTCTTGTTAATTTGGTTTCGAATATCTTGATGTTATATTTCTTCTCATTCTTCTAGGTTCCTAAGGTTATTCGAGTACTACTAAAATTGCTTGGGTTAAATGGGAAAAAGTGTATCTTCTGTGGAAACACGGTGGTCTTAGTGTTAAAAATTTAGAGATATTCAACCTTAGCTTGTTGGGCAGATGGAAACGGAAGTTCTTAGTGGATGATTACAATATTTAGAGGGATTTTCTCTTTCTCCGACATGGTTGTTTCATTCATTTTTCACCTTTGAAATGTAAAAATTTGTGATATGATGTGAAGAATTTGAGTGAGACTTTTAGATGAATATAATATTTATATATTATATTAAAAAATTACATAAAATTTATTAAAATTTATCCTATAAAATAATTCATTAAAATTGATAATATCTTTTTTAAAAATTATATATTTATAATGTAAAATTATTTTATATTATCATTAATTAATAAATAAATTATTACATACAAATTTATTAATTTTATACTAATTATTTTAAAATTATATCAACTGTAATTTATAATTAAATAATAATATAAAATTATTTTAGACTATCAATATATTAACCATTAAATTCACTTTTTAATATAAAAAAACTTTGTCAGTTGAAACAAATTTCAATTGGATATCGTAAGATTTTCACATCCTTTTTGAAAATTATGATTGGATACTACATTAATTATTTAAAACTCCTAATTAAATATTATAAGATTTTTTTGTAATATGTTTAAAATTTTAATCCAATACATTATTTAAAAATAAAAACATTTGATGATAAATAATTTCAATTTAAAATCATTTTTACAAATACTCTAGCAAGCCCTTTGTGAATGAGCAGCGGTTTTAGATAATCCCATAATTTGGTTTCGTGAACGCGACTCAAAAGTACGAGAATAACACGGGCGTGGCCCTATACTTGTTTTACTTGAATGTATATAGATGCAATGCAATTGGATTGAGCTCTTTTTTCTTTGCCTCTTCTATCTCTTCCACTTTTGCGACGCACTTCCGTGTCGGAGTTCGCCTCGTTGTAGCACAAGAAATATATATTTTCAAATTTTCATAACAAATAAATAAATCAAATCTGCTATCCGGTTGATAAAGTCAGCAGTCAGTAAATTATCCCAATATTTTTGTGTTTGTTGTGAGAGAAATTGGCGTGTACGACTTTCTTAGTTTGTAGAACTTAGAGAGTTTTTTTTATTCTTGAAGGCTTGCTAACTAATGTTTGGAACATGTATGATTACATGAGGAGGGTGAAACCTAAACTCCTAATTAAGCACATCTTCTAGTCAAAGGAGGAATTACATTCATGCACATGAGCGGAAGTCTCATTTCTCATGTACAAACACAAACACTGCATATATAAAAGTTTAACTCTAGTTCTATCTATTGCAGCTTTCTTATTACTCCCCTTACTTTAACAAGAGTGAGCTCTCGGTCAGGATGAAACGGACGAGTAAATACCTCTACTAATGGCTAATGCTGACGCATTCTAACAAGTCAAGTCTGCTACGTATATAACTATATGTAGAGATATATTCAATGTTGCATTCTTTGCAAGTTGGGAGCAAATCCGTCGTGCAGTTCACACATGAATGCGTGCAAGGGCAAGAGAACAGCTGGGTTCGTAGAGAGCATGATATGATAACAGTATACCTTAATTTTCAGCTCCATTTACGCGTATGATGTGTGCATGATTAAATTAAGTACATGTTTCTTGTGAACGTACTTGTGAATGCTTCAGAGGTTTTTGAAGAAACATATTCTTTGTATCTTTTTATATAATGTTTAGTTGACATCATTGGTATTTTGCAAATGTAAATAAGGGATCACAATATAACGGGAACGGATTTAATCAAACGCAGGGCAGGTTTGGATTTATAATAGATAGGAATGAAAAAAATTAAACTTCATACTATTTCAATCGAATTTTATCAGTTTGAAAAAATTAGCATCATGCTTTTTAAAATTAAATTTATTTATATATTTTAAATCAATTATAAATTAAGTTATTATTTATATTTTAATTCAAATAATACAAATATATACACGCACACATATAAATTAATAAATAATAAAAAACTTAAAAAATTTAAGAATTAAAATATGTTTCTAATTAAATATATAATTATCATTTTATTATTTAATTATTATTATTATTATATTTATTTAATTATTAAAATAACTAATTTATATTTTAAAAAATAAAGAATAAACATAATCACATGATTATATAATTAATAATTATATTATATATAATAATATTTATATATAATAATATAATTATATATATAATAAATATTATTTTAATTAATAATTAACAATTAAAAATATATATAATAGGGTAGGAATGAAGATGAGAACAAGATGAATAATTTTATACTCAAACTTGACCTAACTTTTTCAAGTTTGGAAAAACCTAAATTTGTTTCTATTCATAGTCAAAATAGACTTTTTATTTTATATTTAACGTGTTCAATTTTTATTGCAATCACTAATGTAAAAATCTTCTTCTATATGAAATATATAATCAAATTGAGATAAGAAAGACACATAAATTGTGGATATATTTAATCAATTATGGCATATGTCATTAATTATTGGATACAATAATAATATCTATATTCTCTGTACATTATGTTTTCTCTTTTTTTTTTCTATTTATGTAATTATTATATTTTTACTTTTTTTATCACTCTTCTTTCTTTATCCCTTATTGCTTTACATTCAAAAAATTTAGTTTATCAATAACATCATTCTATTTTTATATCATGTAATAGTTATGAAATATCATCAATTTTATTGATGATTAATCTTTGTATAAAAACATAACTAATTATCTTTAAAAAGTCTTTCTTCCTAACTAGGACTGTCAAATGAGTCAACTTAATCCAATTCATTCTTGACTCACAAAAAAATATTGGGTTGGCTTTGACACATTTTAAGATGGTGTTGAAAATCTTAACCCATGATAGGTTGTGGATTGAATTGGGTTGACCTATCAAAACTTAAAAAGAAATAAAAAATATATAAAAATGAATATCTCATAAATTGACTTATCAAATAAATAAAATAAATTTAATTAAATAATCTAAATATAATGACACATTCATAAGAAAATTATCTTACTAAATTGTCTTAACACATTAGTTTTAGAAACTATAATTGTGAGTTAAATAAATGTAAAGTAAAACAATAAAATGACATAAAATTTGTAATACTTCATAAAATATATTATGTAAAATAAAATTATATTTAACTAAATCAATTAAAAAAATCTAACAAAAAAAAAATACTACAACAAGTTAATCAAACTCAACCTACTCCTTAATTTGTTGGGTTGGCAAAATATTGAAGTTGAAAGGTTGAATCACCTATCTAACCCAATTTAATTTGGTGGTTTAAAGGAGTTGACTTGCTAAGTCTAACTCACTTTAACATTTCTACTTTCAATCATATTTTTTTTTTTCATTCATAAAACTTGAACTTAAGATCTTACTTAAAGAATTTGAATCTCATTTCAATCGAATCACCATATTATATTGTCAATATAATTATATATCATAATATTAAAAACAAAATAAGATTCAAATTAAATGTTTTATCCTAACTTATTTTACACTATGTTCAAAATATGAAATTACTTGATAAATGTTTAAAAGAGACAAAGAGAGAGAAAAAAATTATTTTAACAATTATAAAGAAAAATATTAATATTAAGTTTGTTATAAGTGAAATTGGAATATTTAAAGTAAGATATGAAATTCAAGTATTGTGGATAAAAAAAATATAGTTAAAAAAAGTATATTAGACATACAGTAAAAAATATAAAAGTTTTTATATTGTCCATTAATTACATAATATATTTTACATATTTTTTAATATAGTTATTATAAATCAATAAATTTATTATACATGTCATTTATAATTAAATGATAATATAAAAAAAAGTTACATTATGAATATATATTATCTATTAATAAGAAATATAAAAATACCTGTTCTAACAGAATAAATACTTAACTTCAATTGTCGTCGCCTCGTTATACATTATATATGATTATTTATTCAAAGTTTTAGTTACTTTTAATATCTTAATAAAAACATAGCAAAATAACTTTTCTCCTTTTCAATGTGAGAAAAATCCATAAACTTAAAGTTTTACAATTTTAAGTTGAATGTTTTAATGAACGTTAAGGTAATTTTCTTACAAATTTTGGTTCTGCAAAAAAAATACTTGATTGTTATTGCTTAACTTACCAAAAATTCCAACAAAAAAAACATCTATAAACTTGGACAAGTTACTACCTTCTAAAAAAATAATAAAATCAAAGTGCAATATAAAAGAAGTATGAATATGTGTGAATTGTCAAACAAAGATGAAAATGAGATGTTGAGACATGTGATGAGCAAATTGAACAAAGAAGTTAGATTTGTTTCAATTATGACTTGAAGATGCAAGAGTGATTTTTGATAAAGCCAATTTAACATTTTATTGGTTAAATTTTGTAAGAATGAATTTTATTTTATTTCCTATAGGTATTCTCCTTTACATACCATCATAATTGAGACATTGTGAAACATTAAATATAAGCACCTTTCTTAGAGGTAATTCAAACATTGATCCACCATATTGTGGGAGAATAGCCTCGATTCAACCTTTGTTGGTTATTTTTTAAATTTAAAGGGAGGAGATGATGCCTCAGTCCAAGACAAAAAAAAAAAATTCAAACTCAAAAAATGATTACGAAAGTATTTCCCTTTAGGATTAGCTGAAAATTTATATTTAAATATAACTTATTTAATTGAAATTATTGATTAATTAATTTTTAAGTGAAAGAGAGTAACAAAAAGTTTACGAGCTTCATAAAAATAATAAGCGATTTTTCTTTTAATAGGGGTTAAAAGCCACTCACTAATTAAAAACACATCTTATTTATTACTGTATTAAATCAATTAATAATAAAATTTGTATAAATACAAATACTAAATATATTTTTTTTTTCTCGAGGTTCTAAAGCAAGGCTCAGGCCGAGCCTAGGAAAAAATAACGAGAATAAATGTTACAGTGGTATTTCTTTTATTTATGGGAAGGAACACTTTATCCCCATCATAATACTCGTCCAACACGGACTATTAATCCGTTAAAATTAGTGGGACAAGTTTGGAAAATAATATTTGACTCCAAAATTAAAGAGACGGGAAACTAACAAAAAGTGCGTATGATAATATTTGAATTTGACATTATCTAGACATTTGGTTCTATACATAAATCCAACGTATTTTTGGCTATAAAAAATACATTCAATCATTTAAGAAATAATAATTCAATGTCTAGACACGAACGTTGACCATAAAACTAACCTAAATATTGGCCCACAAATCAAGAAGTCTATCAGCATGTGCCACTGGTCCATGGGAACTGGCCATGATGATGCAAGCAAATTGGTACAGTCGCATGCACAGAAAAAGTTATTCTGCTCACAGCAATCAATACATCCCCGACAATTCCCATGGTCCACAAGTTTTAAACATACTGGTTTAATTTCAGTATAGTCACAACTCATAAGTAGAAAAACATGTAAGATGTATGTATTGGTCGTGCATCACGGGGCGTTCTAGAATTATCACGGGAGAATGACATATATATGTGGTGCTTCGCCAAACTACAGATTTCAAGCCCTGGCCCGCTATTGTCAAGTTAGACGTGACGCATAGTTACATATAAAGCGGAAATTGAAGATCAAATAATATATTCTTTAGGAGCAAATCTATTAGAATTTTATATTACTTGATTTTACTCATCAATTGCACATTTCAAGTTGTAATTTGGTATATTTTCCTATATAACTAGCCCTTTCAAAGGATCAGAAATATACTGCAAAAGGCATTGCCCTTTAAGCCAATTAGAACAGATCGAAGACCTAAATTAGCCTGAAGCAATATATTTGAAGCTTGATCCTACAAGAAAAGAAGGCGTGAAATAAGAGAGGAAAATGGAGTTGAAGCTCCAGTACTTGATGCAGGAGCCAAAATGATTAACGTTTTCACGCATAATAACACGTTGCATACTCGTAGGTTCAATTAATCGAGGTGGCATATTTAACCTAGTGAGTCCGTCCATGTCACATTATGACCAGCTAGCTCAATTTTTTTTAAAAAAAATATAGTTTCACACTGTCAACGTGAAATACCCCACTCCATTTTACAAGCCAACCACTCTATTTATCCACATCCACAGCACGTACCCTGCTAGTTGCACAATCACATTTACACATAAACACACAGTAAGCCACCTCTTATCATACCATGAACAACCTCACACTTGCATCCATTCTGACCGTGATTTCTGCGCTACTTTTCTTGGGAAGTCATTTCACTAACACCCCAACAATAGTCCCAGAAAAACAGCTCCATTTCCAAAATCACATACAAGTAGCCCAATCCACATGCGAAGGAACACTCTACCCAGACCTATGTGTCTCAACCCTGGCCACATTCCCAGATCTTGCCACAAAATCTGTCCCACAAGTGATATCCTCAGTGGTCAACCACACCATGTACGAGGTAAGATCATCGTCCTACAACTGCAGTGGCCTCAAAAAGAAGCTTAGAAATCTCAACCCACTCGATCAGAGAGCTCTCGATGACTGTCTCAAGCTGTTCGAAGACACCAATCTTGAGCTCAAAACCACCATCGACGATCTCTCTAATACCGCCATAGGGTCGAAGCGGCACCATGACTTGCAGACTCTTTTAAGTGGAGCAATGACCAACTTGTACACGTGCCTCGATGGCTTTGCCTACAGCAAAGGGCGCGTGAGAGACAGAATCGAAAAGAAGTTGCTTGAGATATCACATCACGTGAGCAACTCGTTGGCCATGCTGAAAAAAGTGCCTGGAGTAAAGCAAACAACGTTGGAATCTGAGCTGTTTCCTGAATATGGAAAGATGAAAAAGGGGTTCCCCTCTTGGATGTCCTCTAAAGACCGAAAGCTCATCCAAGCCGCACTGAATCAGACCAAGTTCGATCTTGTTGTTGCCAAAGATGGCACTGGCAATTTCACCACTATAGGGGAAGCGGTCGATGTGGCCCCCAACTCCAGCACAACCAGGTACGTAACAAAAAAGTTTTTTTCACACCATTGTAGTGAATTATAATTTACACTAGTATAAATGAATTATATATCATAAAAACATAATGACAAACGGGATACCAAGAGAAGAGAGAGAGTTGTTAGTAGAGTATGAAAAAAATTAACATTTTTATTAATGCCATGTATTTAATTGGGAGACGTATACAATATACAAAGAGATTTATATATATATATATAGAAATGAGAAAAATAAATATTAACCATTAGTTAAAATAAAATACAGAAGTCAAGTATGAGTTTTCTAAAAATCACACTACTCTCTTAAGTTAGCATGTGATTTAAAATTGTTACTATGTATGTATGATTATGCAACTTAGCTTTAGTGTTTTCAATCTCGTGTAAGAAACTCAGTCTTACATTATACGTCTCCTATTCAACTGTTAAACATGTTTTATTGTGATGTAAAATTAAATGTGGGAGTGATACAGGTTTGTGATACACATAAAGGCGGGGGCATACTTTGAGAACGTGGAAGTTATTAGGAAGAAGAGCAATCTGATGTTTGTTGGAGACGGGATTGGAAAGACAGTAGTGAAAGGTAGTAGGAATGTTGTGGACGGGTGGACCACTTTTCAATCTGCTACTGTTGGTATGTCTTCCTTCCTCCTAGCTTCTGCTACTATTTTTAATTAGTTAACTTTTACTTGGCTTGATATTCCACCTTTGAAAAATAAAAATAAGTGAGGCTATAATTAATATGCTCATGAGTGGGATTTGATCAGTAGCTCGAACACTTAATAAAGTTTGATAAATGCTTTTACTATGAGGCGGCCGTTGTGATTTCTATGTCGAAGACAAAGAAAAAATCATTAGAAAAAGTTAGAACAAGACAACCAAAATGGCAACTTGATGATGAGCCCACATGTTTGTTTAAAAATTATTACTAAATTAATTTCTGTCGGTGATTTTGCAATTAAAATACATAATGTACGTAGATGTAGGAAAGTCATTTTAAATGGTTTAGACAGACACTGACTACTTGGGTTTGTCAAGGCATCGTGCAGTTCCTGAATTGCATTGAAAGAAAAAAAAAAAGCGTTATAGAGGAAGCAGAGGTCGATGCATTTTCTGATGCTCTATGCTTCCTTAAATATTACCACAATTTATGATAGATTCATGTATGTCATGGCCACTAGTAAAATGCTACCTCTTATCTTGTGAGATAGTAGAGCACAGCTTGGTTTTGAATGTTTGAAATAGAAGCAGAGAAAGTTCAAAAGAAAAAAAGGCTTTGCCATTTGAAAATCTTCGAGGATTCTGCTTCCCGTGATTGAACATAATGCTGAAAAGATGGGTCCATGTATATATGTTTTATATCGAAAGGTCAATTTATAGTATCACGGCTCCCTTCCAATCACAAGCAAGGGTGTTTTACTACCGTAGTAGTTGAAAATTTGAAAGGAAATGGGTGAAACAAACAAAAAACAAAAGCAATATTATTAATAATATAAAATTTAGGAAATCTATTAAAAACAATTAGTCAGTTACTTTCGGAAGGAAAAATAAATTTTATATATATAATAGGTTAAACATATTTTTCATACTTGTAAAATAATTTATTTTAATTTTATTATTTAACTTATTAATTTTTTATTTTAATACTTTATATTTTATTTATGCCCAATTTCATTTTCTATTATTAGTTTGATTTTGAAAAACTAATTATATGATTAATAATTTATAGAAAAATTTAATCATAAAAAAATATGAGATACTAAAATAAAAAAAATTGATAATTTAAATAATAAGATAACAATGGATTATTTTATAAGTATAAAAAATATATTTAAATTATATATGAACACATCCAAAAAAAATTTAGACATTCAAATATTATTCAACACCTAGTGATTGAGAAATATATATATATATAACCATAATAGATTATATTCATAAAAAAAATAAAAGGAGTTGATAAAATGTTTTAAAAAAATAAAATATATAAAATTATTGGTTATATATGTGTGTATGTACGAATATATATTGAAAAATAATTTTGGAACATCATTTGAATGTATATACTTTTAAATAGTCAGAAAGAGATAAAAGATAAGTAATGAAAAAGATGAATGATATAATGTAAAATAAATAAATAAAAAATAAAAATAAAAATTATTAAAAAAATATTTATAAATTATAATTGTCCATATATATATATATCCAACACAGGAGAATCAACTGAAAGCATCAAAAGAACAGCACGTACAAATAAATATATTATTATATTATATGGAATAAGATGATTGTTTTATTCCCACTCAAGAGTAACATACCCTGAGATTCTGAGTGCGGGTCAGGCCAATCGATTTGTGTATTTATACTCACATCGGCTTTCTTTTGCTGATGAGCATATAATGATAGAATCCTTATGTGGAGTTTTATCATAAAATATTTTTTGTTTTCATTAAATTTGAGAAACCTTTTTATAATATACCAGCCCCCATTATATCTCTTTTTATGTCACTGGATTATAAAGGTGACTTCCGTTCCTCCTCTCAATTGGTTTAAAAATTATTTTCAAAAGTATGTCTACATTTTTAAGCTACCCCAGTTATCAATCACGTCGTGATGCTATATATCAACCATAAATAATTTCAAAGTGATGTTAGTATTATTAGATACAATGCTGGCTAGCTAGATTCTAAAATGCTTGTTTTTCTTCGTCATCGATATCCGTCAATTATTCCTCTACTTGGAATAAGTTTGGAAGACTCTAATTTTATGTTTTCAGAGTTCCTATTTAATTTTTCAATTATATTGCAATCCAGTAATATCAATTGGACTGCTCCATTAGGCAATGTATCTCAACCACAATAACATTAGCAAATATGTAACGTAAATAAATCAAATTTCTAATTTCTTCTTGAAGTTGGCTGTGATAAACCTAGATTTGACTCTCCTGCCTTGTTTTTTATTTACATTTTCCGAGCTACCCGTGGTGACACCATTTTTTAGAAAGAAAATGACGTGAGTAATCCTGGTGAAAGATAGAAAGAAAACAGAATGAAATCAACATTAAAAAAATGCATAACTGGTGATGTAAAGAGAGAAAGAAAAAAAGGGATAGAAAAGCGATAAAAAATCATGTATAAGTATATATATATATAGAAAGCAAAACTCTTTTGCAAGACAAAAAAAAACAATACATGCAGGCAGGACTATTTCTGGCCATAGGTTCTCATTATTTTATTTATACTTTCACGAAAAAGAGTTACCTCTGTGTTGGGTCAAAGTAAATAGGGTCCACATGTCTATCCACGCCCAACTAAAGGGAATTCTATTCTGGATCTGCATAATACTCATCACAATCCAACTACTTTTCAGTGCCATTTGGTCCACTTTGCTTGTTATTTCTTCAATGCTTTCCCTTTTGCTTTTCTGCTTTTGCTTTTAACAAATAGCAAATGCTTTAGGAGAACATGGATAAAAAAAAGTGAATTTTATTATCTTTATTATTCATGTGATAAATAATGTGTAGAATAAAGTTGACATACTTTTAGTATTCTTTCTTCTTTTCAATGATACCTCTTTTTGTGGAGTTTGGGTCTCTCCTAGCAAGGATTTTCTTTATTATTCAATTATGAATAATGATCCAAAATCTAATTCTAACAGCTTTGACAATTATGATATGTTGCAGCTGTTGTAGGAGAGGGATTCATAGCAAAGGGTATAACCTTTGAGAACTCAGCAGGCCCTGACAAACACCAAGCTGTTGCACTGAGAAGTGGTGCTGACTTCTCAGCATTTTACCAATGCAGTTTTGTTGGCTACCAAGACACTCTCTACGTGCATTCCCTACGCCAATTCTATCGTGAATGTGACATTTACGGCACTGTAGACTTCATTTTTGGCAATGCAGCTGTGGTCTTCCAAAATTGCAACTTATACGCACGCAAGCCAAATGAAAATCAAAAAAACTTGTTCACTGCACAAGGCAGAGAGGACCCTAACCAAAACACTGGCATATCCATCTTGAACTGCAAGATTGCAGCTGCTGCAGATTTAATCCCAGTCAAATCCTCGTTCAAGAGCTACCTAGGACGTCCTTGGAAAATGTACTCTAGGACTGTTTTTCTAAAATCTTACATGGAGGATCTTATTGACCCAGCAGGTTGGTTGGAATGGAATGAAACATTTGCATTGGATACATTGTATTATGGGGAGTACATGAATAGGGGTCCAGGTTCAAACACAAGTGCTAGAGTTACGTGGCCAGGTTATAGGGTCATTAACACCTCTACTGAGGCAAGCCAATTCACAGTTGGTCAGTTTATTCAAGGCAACGATTGGTTGACCACTACTGGCATTCCATTCTTCTCTGGTTTGAGTTGAGAAATAGTATTATTGGTAGAGCGTGCTTCTCAGTTTTCAGCAATAGCTGAACCTAGGATATCATGTGACTTGTAAGGTTACATTACATTTACATGCATGTATTATTACTTCATTAAAGTTCCTATAGTATAGGGCTATAGTCTATTGTAATCACGTGACTATACCCAAATATTCCTCTCGTGAGAGATTATGTTAGTGCTCTATAAGCAGCTAACCTCACTAGATATCCCCATTATGCACTAAGTTTCTTTTTTTAAAAATGCATCATTCTCGGAAATAAAACTCCTTGTTTTTCTTAAAGAAAAATGATAATGTAATAGTTTATTTCCTTATAATTATATATACAGTGCATGTAACTAATGGGAAATGAGATTCATTTATTAAATAAGAGAAGTTAAAACACTAAAAACGAATGATAAAGTATGTATAAATTGAAATTAATACTAGTAATTAGGATGCATGGAGCTCTTTCTTCCCATTTTATTAATTCACACAATAAAATGATTAAAATTGTTTAATTGCATGGCCGCGTTAATCTCGTATATAAAGAATTAAGTATAATATTCATGCATAGCACAAATTTAAGTAAATATAAGAAAATGTTAAAAATAAAAAATTATATTAATATATAATATATTATAAATAATATTTGTAGCATATTATTAGTGACTGTTACAAACTTTTTTTTTATATAAGTCATTTAATGTGTATTAAGTGAATAACAAATTATTATTTTTTTATCTTTTTTATGTCTGTGCATGAAATCCAAAACCAAAACAAGCCACCCCTGCAAGAAATAAATGAATTCCAAAAATTTTGGGCAAATCCAAAGAAGGTTTTCCAGTACGTTCATGTGCTCCGGCCACACCTTCGTAACTCCAAACCAGAAAAATTTAGGTAGAGCCAGATCTAAACGTTGGCTAGGTAAGCGTCCTGTAGTAAGAGGAGTAGTTATGAACCCTGTAGACCATCCGCATGGGGGTGGTGAAGGGAGGGCCCCAATTGGTAGAAAAAAACCCGCAACTCCTTGGGGTTTTCCTGCACTTGGAAGAAGAAGTAGAAAAAGGAAGAAATATAGTGATAATTTGATTCTTCGTCGTCGTATAAAGAAACTGTCAATGAGAGTGAATGTTTCAACAATTATGTGTACTTTTTATTAAAAGTAATAATATGAATTGTTAAATTTTTGTTGAAGTTCTGATTGCAAATAAAATATATTAAAAATAATATATTGAAGTAGTTTATTAAATATTTTTAATGTGGCTTGTATATTTATCATCTTATTTAATAATATGAATTTTCAACTTTTGTAATTAATGTTATTGGTAAAAGGTATTCATCAATTTTATTAAAGATTAAATTTTATAAAAGAATCTAACTGATCAACTTTATTAAAATCTTTTCTCCAATCATATTTTTTTATTTATATATTCAAACTCAAAATTTTATTTAAAAAATTTAAATTCAGTTCCACTTGTATCAACCACGTACTTTGTATAATAACGTTACTTTTAACTCAACAAAGATATAATTAATCATACATAAAAAATAAAAATAAAAAACAAGACGAGCAATGTTATTGGTTAATTTGTCAATGTTATTTGAACTCCTAGACTAATTTGTTGATCCTTCATATTCAATCATGTTAATGATATAATTTTTTTTTAAGAGATTAAAAACATAATTATTGATTTCATCAACACTGTAATACTTATAAAATTAAGTGTGGGTACAGTTACTTTCACTTGAGTGTTTTTTATTTTGCATTTGTTGGTAAAAATATATATGTGTGTGATTAATTATTGTTTTAGAAAATCACTTATTTGCTAAAGTAGATATAACTGAATATTCTTATCCCTATTGAAATATTTTATTTTTTGTTAATCATCAGTATCTTTTCGCCAACTTGTAAACATCATTCGCTAATTTTTTTTTTCTTCTTATATTGCTAGATCCAACATTTTTATAAACAACTTGTCAAGAATTTCAAAATTTCTTCATTAATTGAGAAATTTTAGTATGTAGTTCGCTTTATCTTGAATTTTGAAAAGTAGTCAATTTTTTTTTTTTTCAAAAACTCTCCCAAAAAGTTTGCATAAAATTTATTGTTTATCTATAATAAATTGAACTAAACTCACGTATATCCATGTTAGATAGTCGAGTAAACGTTTAGTACAGTTTATTTTATATAAATATTTTTATTTTTCCAACTTCCTAAGAAATATTTGTTGTAAATAATTAAAAATAAGTTGTCGTAAAATTATTTAATAATCCATTAATTTAGATGTAAAATAAAAATCTTGATTATGATGATATTGACAATAAATTTATTTTAAAGTGACATAAAAATACACAAGAATCTATAAATATTCACCACAAGTATAACTTGAATAATTAAAATTAGCAACAAAAAAGAATTAATATTTTTTTGATGAAATCTTTAGGTCATTGAGGCTTTAGGCTGCTTGATTCAGCAAATGACACAGACGGCCTGCTGATTGGAGTTTCATTTAGTTTTGGGTTGGCCCAACCTCTAAGCCTGTAATGGAAATGTACGTATTATCAAGTTGTAGAGATTAGAACGTGATATAATCATAATCAGTCCCGTAGCACATAAAATGACAAAAATAACAAAACGATCCTCTTCATGAATCATAATAATAAAAAGGATGGAAAAGTTATTATTTTGCAAATTTTCACCTGTTTTGTTCCTAAGCTTCTTCTCTAGAGTCCTCCTATTATACTGTTGTAGGTTCGTTCCATAATCTACACTTTTTTAATACCCAAAATATCCCTAAGTCAACATGATTAATTTATTTTAAAATATAAATATCATCAAAGTGGGTAATCCCTGTATCTATAGTTTGAACTGTAATAAGAAAATGCGAATTCTTTGATCCTTCCAAGTTCTCTTCCTTGTTTTTTCGGTAGATGATCCTCTATGCTCTAATTTGATCTCTCTAACCCAGAAAACACAAGACATATGTTTCATGCATTTTAATTTTATTATTAATTCTAAGTAAACATATACCTTACATTATCTTTTTTTTCTCTTTTTATAATACAAATATTAATGAAAATCGGTGCTATTAGTTTTGCTTACCGGAAAATCAATTTAATAAAACTTAAAATTTATTATTTTTACTGATGTTGCTAATAACTAAAAGATTAATGTGATGGTATGCGTTTAATGGTTTAGAATGATATTAAGCTTATTTTAAAATTGAAAAGTATTTAACTAAAAAATTAAAAACAAAATGTATAGTAATATATTCTTGATTATTTTTGTGTTGTCATTTTATATAAATACTTATTTATTATATTAAGTTAGTAAATTAAATAAAATGTAAATATATATATTTATACCGTGTGTTTGATAAAAAAAAATAAAATTAAAGTCGTGTTTGATTTCTGTTTTCAAAAATCATTTTTAGTTTTTAAAACAAACAACTAAAAATTGTCTTTCGTGAATTATTTTTTCTAATGTTTTGGAAGCTAATACATGTTTTCTAAACTTTGTTTCTGTTTTTTTTTTAAATGTAATGATAAAACTGTAAGAATAGATTCATTCATTAATATATATAATATTGTTTGATATATAAAGCATAATTTCATCACTCACATATGAGAGATGAGACCATTACAAGTGATAGAAAAAGAACTCCATCGGTTTTGGATAACCGAAAATTTTCATTCCAATCAACAACTCTTTTTATTCATTTTATTTTTAAAAAATATCTTTAACAAATTATTTTCAGAACAATTTTTAAAAAGTTCTGCTTGAAACATTTCAAACAAGCTCTAAATTTTGTCATAGACAGTTTTTTTTTAAGAATGAAAGTTATTTTTAAAAATGTTATTAAGTGTGTTATTAGTATTTTTTTAATAAAATTACTGAAGTCGTGAAGAAAACAAAAATCTACGATTGCATCTCAACCTTCATCTTACATTTGAAGTTTGGACCCCAGACTGGCGATGTTACCTTTGCAGTGCAAAGCATATTCAAGGGATCATTAACCTGTGGGACCTAAGCTTACTTTCTTAGAGAATTTTAATTCTCTTCTTACAGTGTTTCTGAATAATACATAAAAATCAATTCTATCCCCACATATCATGAAAAATTAAAAACAATAATCTGTTATTTTACTCTTCACCATGAAAAATAATTAGTTATTTCTCACCATGAAAATCCAAACACACTATTAATTTGTACGTGAATCTTATCTAGAGTGGTTCAGATAATAAAATTACCGCAGACCTGCTAATAAAGAAGGACAGGAACAAAGTAAAGAACCTTATTAATGCTAATTTCCATAAACATCTTTAATTAATTTGGTACTACTCCTATCCTTATTAAGGTCCAATTAATTAGTTTATTAAAATTAAGAAATTTAATTAATCTAATTAAAAACATTAAATTTATTTTGAATTAATATTTTTTTTAAACTATCTTTTTAAACAAAACTAATCAATACTAATGATATCTGTTTCTCTCAATATCATATTATTCTAAAATGACATTTTTATAAAAAAAAATAATTAATACAGAAAAAAATTAATTTAAATCTTACAATAAAAATAGATAGTAATTAATTAATGACACATTTAAGGGATAAGTTGATCAAGTAAGCTAGAATTAGAACCATGTCTCCGGTGTCTGCTGGTGGTGATATAAATTAAAACGACCATGGCACCCTACAATTCTGAAGGAGGGGAGATTATAGCATAAGAAAACTAACCATGTACTCCTAAACAACATTAATAGTGTAGAATTAAATTTCCATTTGCAAAGACTTGCAAATAATCATTCCATTGTTTGATGGTTAAAACCGTGCATGGGCTTTTTCTAAAGTCCAAAAACAAGGAACCTAGATAAAGCCAAATATAAATAGGAGAAATAAGAGACTGAGAGTCAATATATAATAGTTCAGAATTAATGCCATGCTATCCACAATATTTCATATCCAGGTCACGAAGTTGGACTATTGGGTAGGTGGGTGGTTCTATTTTCCCAGTTCTATACCAATGAAAGAAAAAGGTTGTCAGTCTTTTCATCGAGCCCTGATCAAATACGACTTACATGTGTCTATCATCTTTTGCTGCAGCACAGAAGGGATTCAAAGAAAATGAAAATGGGCATGAAATGCCTACTGTTGCATGTGGGAGGACAACAGAAGCACATGGCGATGTGTCATTATGTCAAATCCGTGCAATCGCTTTCTGACCAAAGGGTTGCCTAATTGATTTTTTTTTTTTTTGGAAGATAACAACAACAGATGAGAGATGGCATAACCAAAAAAAAAAAAGAAAGAAAAAAAGTTCACTTCTCAAAGCCATTTTTCTTGCCTTTACAACTTCATACATCCTTCCTTTTTATTCATTTTTTAAAAAAAATACCATGAATTGATTGATGATTTGTTATACAGGCGGTTGAAGTGAGTGTAATAAAATCTCAACCTTGATTTTTAATAATGAAAAAAACTATACTGAACTCTTAACCTTAACGGATAGGGGCTAAGCCCCAAGAGAAACAATAAAATGAAAAATGTTCTTAAAAGTTCTGTATAAAACTCCTAAAAAAGAAATAACGATCATTTCAATAAATTACATATAAATCATCAAGTTTTGTAAAATTATATAAATATTTTTTTAATTATTATAGTAACTTTTTTTAAAGAGTGTTAGTATAATATATTAAATGAGTGTTAATATATATATATTTAAAATTAAAAAATAAAGAATTTTTAGGTAATTTGATGAAACTTGAAGAATAGTTTTGTGTAATTTACATTGAAGAGTTTGTTTCTGTTTTAATACTACTAGCAGGATCTCTCTTTCTTTATTTCTTTTCTCTTATCTGATGGAACTTGATAGGGTGCAGTTGCTAAGAACAATTTGCTCTTGGGCTGCTCCTTCATCTTCCAGTCTAGACTATTGGTCCATCTAACTGCTAACGTACAGCTTTATATTATATCCCTTTCCTTTCTCAAAACCCTCCTTAAGTAATAAAGCTGTAATTTAAGGAAAATATACATTGGTCCAACCAAATAATGCTGTATGGCATATGCGATACACATGCAGCACAGCTTCAATCATTTTATGAGAGAATAATAGTGGAAAGTTATTCTTCTTCACATGCTGATAATACACCCTTTTTTCGACCAAAATATTTTTAATATTTTTATATTAATTGTTATTGATAAAGAATATTATAATAACTATTATCTATTCTGTATACTAAATTTGTTTTAACTTTTATCAATGATTATCCGACGTTTTCATTTGCGTCGTTAAAACTTGGAGTGTCTCTGATATACATTTTTGCCAGAATTACAAAATAAAATATCAGTCACTCAAGAACATACAAATGCATTGCCTACATCTACAAGTAGATACAAATTTATGATAGATATATACGCGTACATGAAGTGAGAACCTTTTTTTTTATTGGAAGAAATGAAAATTATAAATTTGAGACATCTAATTATATATAAATAATTAAAATTACAAATGTGATAGTTATTATATACAATTATTTAAAAATTTATGTTTTTTTTATTATTTAAGTATAATTTAATTATTTATATTTATAATTCTCAAACCTTACTTGTAGGTGAAAAAAAATCAAGGTACATTTGATAAAACTAGTTGATAAGCTATTGAAGTTGATAAGTTTTTTAAAAAATTAAAAATTTATAAGTTAATTTATTGAAGTATTTGGTAAAATTAATTAATAATTTAATTGATAAATATAAAATTATATAAATGATATAATTAATTATTTGATAAAAAATATTAAATAAATTAATAACGATAAAAAAAATTAATAGTTAATAAGTTAGTTTATTTTTATAAATTACTTGAAGTAACTTAAAAATAAATTCA
>JAMLFT010002868.1:5537-23774 GCA_026544285.1 Pachyrhizus erosus | reverse complement strand
CTTTTTTTTATGAATTTTAACTCATAAGGATTTAAAAAAAAAGACTTCATTAATTATTTTTTCTACTCATGATTAATTAATGGTTCATATCTATATGTTTGGAGTAAAATCTCATTAAATAAGTCTTATATATATTATAAAATTGTTGTAATTTTTTATTATTACATTTAAAATTTTAGACTCATAAAAATAATGTATTGAGTATACTTATTTTATCGTTGCACTTATCACTATTATTTTTATTAAATATATTACTTTTTAGACTTGTAAATTTATGTTTATAAAAAATAGTTTAAATTGTTATAATTGTTACTCTCCCCGCAATCAAATGTTATTGTGAATTTTATAACATTTTTTTTAAATAAGTATAATTTAAAGTTTATAAAAATATTTGAAAATAATAGGTCGTTTTCATTTTTTAATAAGATATCAAATCATTTATTTTAATTTTATTTTCTAATAAATATTATTATCTTAAAAGACTTAATAATATATTTATTAAAATTAAAAAAATATTTTAATAAAATATTCTATAATAAATATTATTTTTTATAATATTTATTTTTTAATATATAAAAAATATATTAAACTGGAATCATTTTAAAACAGAAAGAATAATACAACAATTATTGAAATTCAATTGCTATTAAGCAATGATTACAATTAATTAATTTGATTGGTAATAATTGTTTCTCCCCGCATTCAAATGTTATTTTGATTATTTGATCAGTATAATAATTACCGATTAAAATTCTATTGCTATTAGTTTGTGATTTCAATCCGTTATGTTAATATTAGTTAAAAGAGAAGAAAAATATAGTATGTTGCAGGCTATTGAATATTGAACCAAGTGCATAGGGTAGCACAAGAGTGAGCCTCACCATTTTCCCTCATAATCAAAACAAAACAAAAACAAAAAAGTGAGTCTGACCAGTAAACTAGTTTATAGAAATGCACTGTCGATGCAGCATCATCTTTCAGTGAACTAAACCGCACGATCAGGAATGTTACTGTTACTAATATAATGTCTAACACATGCCTTTTAATATATTTTTATTATTGTTATTGGAAATTACATGTAAAATTTATTAAATAATTTTGATAAAGTTTTGTATTTATACTAAAATTATGAATGTTTTATTAAAATGTAACTAACACTTCTCTAGAAATGCGTTGCAATTTGAAACTTGTAAAAAAAAAAAAAACAAAAACACAATTTCTAATGCATAAAACTGAAAAGCAAAAATTTTGTCTCACTGTAATAAACGCTAAGAAGCATCTGACCATGCCCGTATATACATTTTAATGTGAGACGGGAATGAATGAACAAAGCGTCAACAATAAAGCGATTGGCCACTGGCAACTGTGATGCAGGCTGTAAAGGGGTTGCAAATCAATGATAAAGCGTCAGAACCAGAAATCATGTTAGAAGCATTAAATGAATGAATTTGTTCTATTTTATTAACTTCAAAATTGTTTAATATATCAAAAATTGAAAAAGGATTTTGCTTATTTATCAATTCATATTTCTCATTTTATTTTTAACTTGTTATCGAAGTCCTATAATAAAAAATGAATAATTTAAATTCTCTTAAGGGTATTAATTAAAAACAAAATCATTTAAACTTATAAATTTAAACTTTCTTCTTTATCATTTAATATTTTGATTTTTTCTTTTTTTATAAATTAATAAAAAAATACTAAAATAATATGTAAAATGAGACATGTGAATATTAAATTTTCCGTGATAAATAAAAAATTTAGAAAAAGAAAAAATTTTCTGAAAAGAAAAGACGATAATAATTCCAATTTTACATTGAGTGGTATGAAAATATAATGACCTATCTTGATTTATACTTGTATCATTCTTTCCAAATGTCACTCCATATACTATTTTTTCTTTTTAGATGTCGTTCAACAACCATCGACCACCAATTTTCATCAAGTGGGTTAGTCCTCTTAGTAGGCAATGGACCCATGATTCTTATTTTGAAGAGGATATTTCAACTGGGTAAGGTTGAGATTTGCACTAGCAAGCGAGAGACCATATGTGAAGCTGATTTCTTTTGATTTATCAATCATCTTCACATAAAAGCGTATACCAGGATATAGTTGACCTACCAACACACATCATATTCTTCTTCTTCTCCATCTCCAACATTATCTTTGAAAGACACAAACATGTTGAGAGTAGAGTACGAGGAACTAATAATAAATATCTCTTCTCCAACCAGTGTATTACTTATTTGTGACGGCGACCCAAAAGGAAATGACACCAAGGAGGTTTCATAAAAGGGCCCAAAGGAGCATATGTCATAGGACTCTCCTTAGGGTGATTTTGGAGTAGGTTTTAATTGTGTTGGGTGCAATACTATTGTAGATGATCGTATAGATTCTAGGTTTTCCCTTTAGATGTACTTTTTATGGATAGCCTAGAATTTATCTCTATATTTATGTGTGTATTTTATTTTCCTTTCAAATGCATAATAACTCGTATAGATGTTTCTTTTTATTGACCACAACACGCATGTTCTTTTATATCTAAAAGAATTTTTCGAATAAAGAAAGTATTAAAAAAAGCTCGTATATTTATACAAATAATTTTCAAAATTAAGGTGTTACAACTTAGTTGATAATTTGTTTTGGAAGTTTTTTGAATAAAAAAGTTTTGGTCTATGTAGTGATCCTACCAAAGAAATATTTTTTAGACCTAAAGACGTGAATGATCGTCAAACTTTTTAAAAATCTATGATTTTGATGATAACAAATAAATAATATAATTTTATAAGTATTAATGATTTAATGAGTATGATGATGAGAATACGTCTTAAAGTTATGAAAATGTAGTATCTTTTAACTTAGACATATAATGCAAATGTGAAATAAGTTGAGCTTTCTAAGCACTAAAATGTTAGATAAGTTCAGACGATATTTTCAATAAATATACATCCAACAAAGGTTTCATAGAAATTATACATCCAAAATGTATAATTTAAAAATACGTACAAAATCAACAATCGTCCTTAAGAATCTTCAAACTTGTTTTCTATTTACACTATTATTAAGTTTGACTAGTCTTATGTACTTCGAATACCAATGATAGATGATATAACAACTTATCTATATTTTTATCTAATATGCTTTCTAACATTTAAATTCAAATGAGCATTTAATGAAAAATAACATGCATGGTGAATATAAGCATACTTTCATATCAAAGGACAATCAACCCCTAAAGTTTTTCATTAAAGAAAACACTGAAGTAGGAATGTTTAGAAGAATAGTTGATCTACCAAAGCCCAAAAAACAAAAAAGAGAAAAAGATAGAAGAAATTTTTTCTCTCTCCTTTAACAAAAGCTGAATATCTACAAAACGAAAATATAAAGTAGAGTCATGCATTCAATCCTTATCAGAAATAAAAAGAAGAAAGAGGAACATTGTGTCACAATGAACTTATCTTCTCGAGGCTACATATATCAATGCATAAAGACTTAAAGGAGTGTATATGTACACAAGTCTTTACAAATTTGATTCTAAGCTCTTATACGTTTGAACCTTGTATATCTCTTCTTAAGATATTGTTTGTAATTATTTCATATCCTTAACTCTGTTAAGTTGTATCTTGTGCTAGAATTTTCATATTGTCACATTGTGAATTATTTATATATTGTATAGATCTAAGAAAACTACAAGTGACTTAGTGTAAAAAAATACTTGAATGTACTTAATCAAGTGATTAAATGTTGTAGTCAGAAGTGATATTAAAGAATACTTGGACTGGAAAGTTAGAAGTGACTTAGAGTATACCTGTTGTATAACTAGGAATGACAAATTTATTACTTATGTGTAAAGAAGTTTTTGTTTAGTAGAACTTCTCATGTTAAGGGAACTAAATGTAGCTTAAGAGTTAGAGAAAATCAATATAAAACTCTTTTTGTGTTGATTTTATCCTTCATGTTTTTTTACGTCTATTGACAACACATTTTTCATCTATCTTAAACGTCTTTTTCTAAAAGGATTTGTGAAAAGATTAAAAAAATCACATACACATTATTCAACCATCCTTTCTAATGTGTTTTTTTGTTAACTTTTCAATATTTAATCTTTATAATGAAGTAGTTCTTATTAAAGTTGGCAAAACATGACAAAATTCATATACCAACTCGGTTTACAACGAATTTTGGCAAAGTTAGACAAAAAAAATATCAAAAAATTACAATTAGTTGAAAAATCCAATCTGACCCATTTATGACTCGACTCTTCTGAATTGAACTCATAGTAAGTCGTGCTGAACCACCTAAATTTTTTTATAATGTTGTTTAATTTTAAAATGTTTTATTTAAGACTATTATATGAACATGAAATATTTTTGTCAATTTTTAAAATTTTTATTATTATATTCTGATTGTTTAATTTTATATGATTATAATAAATATTTATTAATTTATTAAAATTTAAATTTTTAAAAATTAAAAATAATACTATAATTGATATTTTAAAATTATGTTAAATATTTAAATTTGTTTTATTAAAATAAATTAATTTTTTATTAAAATTTTTAAATTTTTAAATAAATCAACTCATTTAATCATCAACTCACGATAAATCAGATGAACCAACATTTTAAGACTTAATAAAAAATGAGCTGAATTAAATTAGTTTGTTTATAAAGTAAATTAAAGTGAAGTCAAAGTCAGTCAACTCTAGTTCTTATCAATGTGAAGCCAAGACACCTCATCCATCAATTGTCGAATAAATGTAAATGATCTTTCATGTAACCCATTTGTCATTTTGTCAAAAGACAAAACATGGTTTGTTGAGAGAATAGACTTGGAATCGAATAATGCATTAATTAACTTTTTTCTTTTCTATTATTATTATTATTATTATTATTATTATTTATCATATCAATTAATTTATTTTTTTCTTTCTCCCTCTCTCTTTTTTTTCTTTTCTTATACACTCCTCATTTAACTTTTTCTTAATTAACTCTGTCCTTAATAGTGTAACAATGCATCCAACCCAACTAATAATCTGTCATTAACTTATTTATGAAAAATAATAATAATTAAACAGTAATAAATAAAAACATTCGTATAAAAATTAGTAATAATAAAACACATTTAAGAAATTCTAAAATTAAATTTTAATAGTTAATTTCTAATCAACAATTACAGTAACTTCATTTAAAAAAAAACATTTTTATTCTAAAGCGACTAATTTGATTTCTTTTAATTTCTTTTACAAAATTTATTTTCATTTTTTAAAAAACATTTAACGTAGCACTTTTACACTACATCAATTTTATAATTAACCATTGCTTTTTCTGTCTTCATTCTTCCCTCTAGATGATTAAATACCTTGCAGTGGAGAACTCTACCTCTTTAGACATTAGCGAATTGAAATCAATGGATGGAAGTTTGACTGTTGATATTTTATCCCATCAAAGTTTAAAATACAAAAAATCTAAGAATCCAATCCTAACAAACAAAATCGCACTGGAAAGGAGACCTGGCACCATATCTTTACAAAAATGACTAAGCCTCGTCCTTATCCTATTTGGTATAGAATAAATATATTTATACATTCAGATTATTTTCTTTATACATTCAAATTTTTTTTTTCCTTCTCATCTCTACATGTCATTCGTATATATAAGTAATTTATTTTGCTTTGACTCATTATTTATTATGAATATATTGTATTTTTCAATTTAAACAATAATAAAAATTCATTTAATATTTTTTTCTCGTTCTCTCTATTATATTATATCATCAATGATGACGTAGACTCCAGAAACGTTATTTTATCTTCAGTCTTGAGTATAATTTCTCCCATTTCTGGGAGTGAGAAAAAGTCAGTCACTTTTGAGTGTTCATTCACGAAAGTGTGTATTCGTACAGGGAATCTTATGGAACAGTTGAAGCCAAGTGCTGCTAATTCTTCCCCTCTCACTCCTCTGGGCTTCTTGGACAGAGCAGCCACCGTTTACGGCGACGTTCCTTCTGTTATCTACAACGACACGATCTTCACGTGGTCCAACACGCGTCGCCGATGCCTCCAGGTGGCCTCCGCCCTCACCTCCCTCGGCATCCGCCGAGGCAGCGTCGTTTCAGTCGTGGCCCCCAACATCCCCGCCATGTACGAGCTCCAGTTCGCCGTTCCCTTCACCGGCGCAATCCTGAACAACATCAACATTCGCCTTGACGCCCGCACCGTCTCCGTCATCCTCCGCCACGCGAACTCCACGCTCGTCTTCGTCGACTGCGCCTCACGCGACCTCGTCCTGGAAGCCCTGTCCCTCTTCCCTAATGATGATACTCAACGCCCAATCCTGATTCTCATCACCGACGACACAATCGAGAAAGTCTCCTCCACCGTTGATTTCCTTGACACCTACGAGGGCCTGGTGATGAAGGGTGATCCGAGCTTCAAGTGGGCCCAGCCCAACAGCGAGTGGGACCCGATGATACTTAATTACACATCAGGAACGACGTCCTCTCCCAAAGGCGTTGTCCACTGCCACAGAGGAACGTTCATAATCACAGTGGATACTCTTATAGACTGGGCGGTTCCCAAGAATCCGATTTATCTTTGGACGCTTCCCATGTTCCACGCTAACGGGTGGAGCCTCCCGTGGGGGATCGCTGCCGTAGGCGGCACTAATATTTGTGTCCGCAAGTTCGACCCGGAGATTGTTTACTCTCTGCTAAAGCGCCATCACGTGACTCACATGTGCGGCGCGCCGGTGGTGCTCAACATGTTGACGAACTCCCCTGATAATAAACCGTTGGGAAAACCGGTTCATATCCTCACCGCCGGAGCTCCACCGCCTGCGGCGGTGCTCTTCCGGGCAGAGTCGCTCGGGTTTGTGGTGAGCCACGGGTATGGTTTGACGGAGACCGCAGGGTTGGTGGTATCGTGCTCGTGGAAGGAGAAGTGGAACCGGTTGCCGGCGACGGAGAGGGCGCGGCTGAAGGCGCGGCAGGGGGTGAGGACGGTGGGGATGGCGGAGGTGGACGTTGTGGGTCCCACGGGAGAGAGCGTGAAGCGTGACGGGGTTAGCATAGGGGAGGTTGTGATGAAAGGAGGGTGTGTGATGTTAGGGTACCTTAAAGACCCTGAAGGAAGCGCGAGTTGTCTTAAGAATGGTTGGTTTTACACGGGGGATGTTGCGGTTATGCATGAAGATGGGTACTTGGAAATTAAGGATAGGTCAAAGGATGTTATAATTAGTGGAGGTGAAAATTTGAGTAGTGTTGAGGTGGAGTCGATTTTGTATGGACACCCGGCGGTGAATGAGGCGGCGGTTGTGGCGCGACCGCATGAGTATTGGGGAGAGACGCCGTGTGCGTTCGTGAGTTTGAAAGCAGGGATAAAAGAAAAACCCACGGAGAGGGACATAATTCAGTATTGTAGGGACAACATGCCTCATTATATGGTTCCCAAAACGGTTGTTTTCAAAGATGAACTTCCCAAGACATCTACGGGAAAGATTCAAAAGTTTGTGCTCAGGCAAATTGCTAAGGACATGGGGATGGATTACTTCACGCAAAGTCGAATGTGAAATCTGGAATAATCATTGTGCGTCCGTCCAAAATGCAGGTCAAAATCAAGCTTTCCTTAAGTAGCTTTAGCAATTCATCTTATCTCTTTGTACAAATGTTTCGCTTTTAGTTGACATACTTCTTGATATCAAGGTCAAGTTTATCTGTAGCGTTTTATTGTACTATCTCATGGTCAAGTTTATCGGTAGCGTTTTATTTGAATGTAACAAGAGTTTAAGACTGTAATTTAATTATATATTTCTATAATTAAAATTATATTTTGGGTGTCACCACGTACCAAAATTCAACCCTTATCTTTACCTGTAATCAAAATTTAAAATGGATTATTCTTACTTTAATTGTTTTCAAAAAGACAAGCAATGTAAGGGGAATATTACCAGTGACACTTGAATGTTAAGATTGTCCTCTCTTTTATTGTACCCCACAAATTTAAAATATAGATGATTCGATAACTCTAACAGTCCGTGCATAATTATCTTTCCATTAGATATATGAAATTAAAAAATATCATGAGTCAATAATAAATTTTATAAATATAATTATTAAGTCTTGTGTGGACCGAACTAATTTTAAATATCAATCACCACATTTAATTTTTAGATAATTAGTTTGTCAATTTTCAAGTATCTTGATGGTTGATGACAATAAGGAGATAACACAATTTCACAATGGACTACACTTTACTCAAGCATGATAGTATAACTGTTCTTTAGGTTGAGTTTTAACTTTCAATCTTACAAGAAAAGAGATCCAGTAAAAGTTTTTTTTTTTTTTTTGACACTCTTATGCTTTTGTTTACCAAGATGAACTTGCAACGAGATTGTGACAACTTGAAAAGTACTACAAGTTTCAAAGATCATTCCAATGAGAATCCTTTTATTGCAATAGTTGCTAAATATAAACACAATTGAAGTAGCATAATGAAGAAATATAGAGAAAGAGATACATATGGAGCGACGAAGTAAGTAGAGGGGCAAAATGCTAAGTTATAGAGTTAGATCATGACACTAAAAGAAGAGATGAGGGGTGTTGAAATGCCTAATGGAGTACTAAGGAATTTCCAACCATTTTAGGAGATAATTCAAACTAAAGTGATATTGATTAATTTTTGAGTGTCTACATTTGAGTCTTATGATGAGTTGAGGGGCTAACTCGTGAATACTCAATAGTTTTAGACTCAAAACTTTATCAATGGGGCGAATTGTAAAATACTTGTAACAATATTAAAGGACAAAATATCAATATGGTTTAACAAATTATCTTACCATTAATCTACCACTTCTTTTGATGATTTCTCCAGAAAGTTTCTTGCCTAGTTTGCGGTATATAAGAGTTGTAACACCCCCTTTTTATTTATTTTAACTTAATAGAGAATATTTCAAGAGTTATTGCACAGATAAAATTTTACCTCTTAATTCGTCTGGAGAATTACAATTTAACAACAAACTATCTCGTCATATTACATTCATTTCAAGTACGTACTATACATATAGTAGAAAAATTATACATCATATAACATTATGATCAAAACACTAGAAACAAAACTTTTAACTAAACTCTTCAGAGACTTATTTTTGTCTAATCTGAAGCATCAGAGGGATCTTCTTCATTAGTTGACTCTTTCCTTTGGTTCATATTATCAGCCTATACTAATGTCATTGATGATTGAGGAGGCTAAGGAGTTAGAGGTTGTCTCCAATTAGCTGGTACATTAAGGAATCTGGGTGGCAGAGTTGAATGACTTAGAAATGATCAAATGATTATTTTATATCCTAGGAGTATTTTGGTCATTTTGTGATAATTTACTTTTCTAAATATTTACTTCAGATTCTTACCTGTAAATTTTAAAATTAGATACTACTTATTGTAATAAGATTTTTAGGTTGTTTCCTATAAATTTAAAATGTCCTAAAAGGACCACAATATTTACTTTTATACCCTAAGGGTATTTTGGTCATTTTGAAAATATAGTTTTATTTTTAAGGATTTTGAAATTTCAAAAATGATATTAAGACTCTAGGCATATTTCTAAGCAAGTTCTAAAATTTTCCCTTCAAAGTTTTGATTAAAACAGGCTGAAAATCTCAATTTTCTATCTTAGGGGTATTTTTGGAATTTTCAAAAATAATTTAATTTTTTATCAAATTTTTTGAAATTTTTTTTATCTCATTCCTTTCTAAATGATTAGAGCTATCTTTTTGTAAGTTTTCAAGGCTTAGATGTGTAGGAACAACCTAAAATTTGAAGAAAATAGAGTAGGGATATTTTGATAATTTTTACATAAAGGGGCAAAATGGTCATTTTCACTTCATCTTCAACCTCTGTCTTTGGTTTTCGAATCAGAGAATTTGAATTTGGGAATTTTGATTCCCTTCGTGTTTTTGGTAATTAAACTGACTAAAATTCATTAATAACTAATTCTTAACTAATTCCAACCTTCGAACAATTCGTTCTCAAATAAAGTCAAACAAATTTGAATTTTTATAGAGTTTAGAATGAATGAACTCTAATTCGATTACTAAGATATAGTGCGAATTAGGCCACAAAACTATGCAGAATCTGAATTGAAGTGATATAGAATAGTTTTAAAAATTGAATTTAGAGAAATGATAGTTCCTCCTACCTTAATTGAAGCTTCTACAACTCGATAATTGTGAAACTTTGTAACCTTTGTGAAATCACAATTTCTTGCATATTTCTTCAATAGAAAGGTTCGCGAGGTGATTTCAAATCTATTGGGACAAATTTGAGGCAAATTGGTGAGGAAACGAGGGAGAATTTGAAGGTTGGAGTTTTTGTATATTTTCCCAAATTCGAACCTCGTTTCGTCTTATATAGACCTCCGTGAGCCTCCTTTCTTCACAGTGAAGTATGCCTAGGCTTAGCGGTGGCAGGGGTAGCCTTTGTAGGGCATGGGGTGACTTAGAGCAAGGGTATCAGCTTTTGAAAAAAATATGCTCGAGGTTAGGGGTGACGAGGTGCTTCCATGGTGGTTTAAGTTTTTTTATGAAATGTTAACTAGATTTTCATTCGTATAAATAACAGTGATGGGCTTAGAGGTCAAATGACATCCCTTGCGTCTCTTAACTCTCTTCGACCCTCACGTCACTCTCTTCGAATTCATCCCCTACCCTTTTTCTCATTCGCGTTTTATTTTCCTTATAACTTAACGTTTCTAACTTTTATGCCTTTTATTTCCTTAAATTGCTACCCCCATGTGGGTAGCTCAATTGACAAAATTCTCTCTTTCTCTCTCTCTCTCAGCCTAAGGGTCGCGCTTTCGAGCCTAGTAACGCCTCTTCTCCTTTTTTCTTTTTCCTTCCTTCCTTTTCTTTATTTCTTTTATTCTTTTTCTTCATTTCATTTTTATTTTCTATTTTTAAATTTTATTAATTCTACTTTATATTTTTAAATTCCTTCGAAAATCCTAAAATTTTAATTATATTCTCTTCTACTGAATTTAAATTTTCTTTTCCTAATAATATATTTATTTTTATAAGAATTTGATTTATTTTGAACATTAATTATTTAACTTTTTTTAATTCCTAAAAATTTATTTTAAATTTATGAAAATTCTATTCTAATACTAATTTTAATTCTTCTCAATTTCTATTTTCTTATTCTTATTCTTTTTTGGATTAAATTTCCATAAATTGATATTTTTCATTCTTTTATTAATTTTTAAATTTCAAATTCTTTTACTAACTAACATCTTATTTTATTTCTTTTTTTCCTAATCAATATTCAATAATTTTTTCTTCTTAGGAATTAAATTTCAAATAAATGAAACCAATGAATAGATAGGAGATAAATTCTAGAAATATGATATTATACATTGCAAAATTTTGGGATGTTACAAGAGTGACTCAATTAAGTTAGCCAACTTGTTTTGGCATTATACAAAATTTTTGAGAAACATTAAAGGCATATTTGATGTATTTTAATGACAACAAAATGCATGTTAAAGATGCATGTTAAAAAATGTCTATAGCAACATTTACTAGATGCCTCCAAGTGAGACAACTTAGTGAATCTCTTATGCATAATTTGATTGAAACCAAGAGTGAAATCCAATCTAGTGTGATATTTCATATTAAAGCTGAGAAAATTATGGAGAAGAGGAGTTTTTTTATGGCAACTCCGCCTCTCATTTGTCCCTGGTCTTTTTTGAACCATACTAGGGAGCCATCTCTTGCTAAGTTTTTCACATACATCGTTAGTTAACTTGTAATATTCCGCTTAGTCAATTACCAAAACTTTGTGTTAAGGGAGATTCTATCTCCATCAAAATCCTAGAAGATAAGTACCAAAAGGTCTTCTCATATGCAAAAATAGTCTTAATGGAAGGCTTGTTCTCCTTAAAGGTAGTTCTCCCACAAAGTTTGATGACCTACGAAAGAAACTTGTTTCCTTATGGCAAAATTTTGCCGGTGGCACATGATTCCTCTTGGAAGGGGATTTTATGAGTTTGATTTCACTTCCTTGGAAGATATAATTGGGGATCCTCAGGCTTTCTTTGTGGACACATGACTTTAGCCTTAATAACCTAAGGATGTCTCACATTCAAGTATGGGTTAAGATAAAAAAAATCTCTCTCTAAAGTATTGGAGGTCGACTATTCTCTTTTCCATTGCTGGAGCAATAGAAACCCTAATTTTCATAGATGAAGCTACCGACACAAAGGTTTTTTTATCACTATGTAATGATATTAATTTGGAAGGTGATTTTTTGGATGCGATTCTAGTTGAACAAGAATTCTTTGCTTTCTTTGTCGTTATGGAGTATGAAAAAAATCCCAAATTTCTACAAGCACTATAAGCACATTAAGCATCTCGTGGGAAGTTGTAAGAGTTGTAATCTTTAGAATCTACAAAGGTAGCAGATGATCCTAACCCCAAATCTAAGCTTAAAGGTTTGACTAGGGACAAGAAAGGAAAAGGAATAGAGAAAGCTAAGACTATATACATTTTGAGAATGCAAAAAGAAGTTGTGATGACAAAAAACTTAATGGCTTCCAAAGGTGATGTTTCTAAGAACCAAGTACAAGCTTTAGACAACTCGGGAAACTTGAATGATAAGGTAATAACTACTCATAATTCCCTTGTTGCAAATATAGAAAGTAATACTACAAGATCTAGTAAAGAGTTTGAGTTGGCAAGTTGCTTTTAAGGATGATGATTGTGTCTTGTATACCTAAACTCAGAATGAGGAGCACCAATCATTGGAAGCAGATAAGCATGATAGAGTTCAACATGACGTTCAAGTAATATCCTCTTCATGGGTGGACATGGTGAAAGCTAATAATAGAGATGACCTTTGCCTAAACAATATGCAAGTTCCTATAAAGGAAGTAACTAATTTCTAAGAAGTTATCTCTAAATCAAGAGAGAAGAAGATGAAAGTGAAGAACTAAAACTTAACTAGTAAAGGCAATAGAAAGACACCCTCAAGGACTAGTAACAAAAAAAATCTTGTTTTTGAAGATTATTTGTTGGAATGTTAGGGGAATCAAAAACCCTAATACAAGATTGGTTATAGAGAACTTGTACAACTCTCATTCCCCCAAACTTTATTATCAAATGTTCTTGTTACCTTTTGGCAAAAACTTCACTAGAAATTCTTTGCTACAAATCATAGATCTCTTCTCTCTCCATATCTTTGGTGCTTTTGCAAAGATAACTTGGTTATTAATGTCACTCACTGTTCCAAACAATATGTAGCCTTTTCTGTTACTATTAACCAATTTTCTATCTACTTTGCAACAATTTATGCCTCAACCTCATATGTTGTGTGTAGGAATTTATGAGAGGAATTTACTCTCCTTTTGTCTTCTTTCAATGTGTCTTGGTGTTACATTGGAGATTCTAATATCGTCCTTGGATTGCACGAAAAAAGGAGTGGTTGTCTCCCTTCTCCAATCTCCTATAACGAATTTGGAGCTTAGACAAAGACCTACCACCTAACTCATCTTTAAACAATCGGTATGCCTTATACTTGGTTGAATGGAAGGAGAGGTAGTTATGTAATAGAGCTTCATCTAAACAAAACTATATGCAATGATCTTTTCCTAGATTTTTTTAGACTTTCTTCCTTGTAGTACTCTCTCCTGCATCAAATCTGATTATCATCCTCTATTTCTTTTGTTGGAGCATAACCAAACTTCATTTGCTTCTTTTTTAAAGTTTATGTCTATGTAGGCAGATCATCCATATTGCTTTAAGATCATTGATAAATCTTGGTAGGTATCTCTCACCATTTGCTTAATGTTTGGTTTATCCTAAAAGCTCATAAATGTGAAGAGTTTCCTTAAGATTTGGAATAAGAACATAGTTAGTGATGTCCATAAAGTAATCAAAGATGCCATGAGCTACTTGCGGACCATTAAGCTTTAGATAGGTGATACTAATCTTTTAGTGATCTTTTTATGTTGAATATGAAGCCCAAGTCTCTCTTCAAAAAGCCCTCACTATGCAACATTCTTTATGGAAGGAGAAATCTGGAGTGTAGTGTCATACTTGCGGAGACAAAAATATCTCCTTTTTCATAGAGTTGCTACCATTTGAAGGAAAACTCAACACATTGGCTATTTACAGTGAAAGTGGGCTAGTTTCAAACTAGTAAGACATTGAGAATTGTTTTCTCAATTACTACACTAATTTAGTTGCATTAGAAAAAAATTGTGTGCATAATGACTGAATCCAACAAACTATTCCTTTTATTGTTTCTAACAAAAATAACGATATATTGGTAGCTTTGTCAAGAATGTGTTTTTAGTGTGGACAACAATAATGTTTTGGGTCAAGATGGTTATGGAGGTTTCTTCTTTCAAACTTTCTAGGACATAGTCCATAATGATGTTTATGATTCCACTCTTCAAACACCCCTTTTACTTACCCAAATTAAATTGAAAATCTTATATATAATAAAATATCCTATATGAATGTACTAACTCATCTTTCGATTTGAGATATACTAAATAATTTTTAACCTTCATATTTCTTAAAATAAAAAAATTTCTCAACTTACTTTTAAGATTTTCTTAGAATAAAATTCTCAAATAAAAGTCAATTTGATTTAAAAATAAACAATTGTATTTATGATCATTTTTAGTGAGCTGCATAAATCATTTTATTAAGTAATTAATTTTATTATTCAAATAAAATTATAAAATGAACACTAGTTATTAACCAATCAAATTTATATCAATTTTTTCATATCAAAACATACATATCACAGATCAATACATAAAAAAACATACATATAGGCAAACAAAACATCTTCATAAAGTCTTAGAGAGAGAGAGTTTGCCATAGCCATAGAGGGAGCTCGTGAAGGCGCCAGACACATAGTTTGCGCAAGAGAGAAGAAGGCAGACAGATGAGAGGGGCCATTAGATTTTGTAAGATTGGAAGCATTGTTCACATCACTGACCGAATTAACTGTTGCATCTGATGTCGTCACTTTTGAGTATTGAAAATGGAGTTACCTTCTCTTGACTTGAATTTATTCAACACTAACATCATCACCTCTTTCAACAACGGACTAATCAACACTGTTATTCACAATTATAAATCAACATAGTCCCATCTTGCCTAAAAAATAATAAATGTTTAGGAACACAAGGTTCTTCTCTAACTAAGGACGTTGTGCAATTCTCGTTGTTATGAACGAGAACCAAATTATTTGAAGTATGAAAATGAAGTTCTGCATAGAAACCAACGAAATGGTCTTTTTTCCTTTCCCTTTTTGTATATAAAAGACTTCCATAAACGATAGAGTAGACCAGTGGCTTCTGCAATAAATGTTAAAAAATGCCATACAAAATGTCTGTGGTCTAAAAATTATCTTTTTGTCTTTATATAGAAACTAACCATAAAAAATATCATGTCAGTCTTCCTATAGTAGATAATGAAAGACAATAAACTTAATTTTAAACTCCTAGTCTCCTAGACTTCTAAACCCCTAAATCATGAAACCCCTAAAAACCATTATTAGAAACCTTATATCCTACACCTTACACCTTATATCCTACACCCTATATTATACACACTACGCTCTACCTCTTAAACCCTAAAAGAATATGATAAATACAATTGTCAAGACACTTCAAAATTATAATACAAATATTTATTTTGATACATTTCAATTATTTGTTAAAATTAAAATTAAACAATAATTAAGCATTTTAAACAGTAACCATTTAGATGTTAAAAAACATATGATAAAAATACACAAAAACAAACACACACAAAGACATACATAGACACACGCAGAAAAACAAACACATTTATACACACAAATAGACACTGACACACACAAAAAGACACACAAAGACATAGATATAGACACAAACAAATATATGCACACAAACACACATCTACACCTAGAGACACAGACAAACACAAACACGAAAAAAAAAACACACGCAGACATAAACACACATAGACAAACAGAGAAACATATACACTTACACATACAAACACACATACATAGACACACTCACAAACAGAGACTGGCACACAAAAACAAACACACACAGACAAAGACACGCGCACACACAAACACAAACACACAGACAAACACACACAAACATACACACATACACAAACATACATAATGATTTGTCCCAAAGATATAAAATTAAAGGTTTGGAAGACAAATCAATTTGGACATATAACTTTTCCATTGATGCATATAACTTTTCCATTAATGTTGCATGAGAAGTGAGAAATCAAATAACATTAGAGAAGACTAAGATGGAGAATTATTTTATCGTAGACTTACACGACCATAAATAGATTATTAATTTGAAATATACAAACTTACTTGTAGTATTTGATGAAAGTGTTAAGGGAATCATGTGATCAAGAAATTCTCTTCCTGTCTTGGTACATACTCTGTCTGTCAAATGTATCATAAGAGTCTTCCTACAATAGAAAATGAAATAAAATATCCCTAACTTTAAACTTCTAGTCCCCTAAACTTCTAAACCCCTAGACCCCTAAACCGTAAAACTCCTAAAAACCCTTATAACTAACCCTATATCCTACATCATACACCCTACACACTAAATCCTACAACCTACATCCTACACCCTAAACCTTGAACCATACACACTACACCCTACCTCATAAACCCTAATGGGTAACAAGAATCACACACATACAATTGTCAACATTCTTCAAAATCGTAATGCAAATATTTAATTTGATACATTTCAATTATTAGTTAAAATTAAAATTACACAACAACTGAGTATCTTCAACAACAAGTATTTAGACATTCAAAAATTTACGATAAAAACACAGTTATCAGACAACAAATAACTTAAAACAAACAAAATAAATACACATCATAGAAAAATAATGATTTGTCACATTGATATACACTTAAAGGTTTGAAAGATTATTTTATCGTGACTTACACGGACAAAAATAGATAATTAATTGAAAATAACCAAACTTACTTGTGTTGTTTAATGAAAGTGTTAGAGCAATCCTACAGAATATAATGAAAGAAAATAACCTTAACTTTAAACTCCTAGTCCCCTAGACTTATAAACCCCTAAACCATAAAACCCCTAAAAAAACATTATCAAAAACCTTATATCCTACACCGTACACCCTACACCTTATATCCTACACTCTAAACCCTACACACTATACCATACACACTACACCCTATCTCTTAAACCCTAATAGGTAACAAGAATCTGACAAATACAATTGCCAAAACTCTTCAAAATTGTAATGCAAATATTTATTTTCATACATTTCAATTATTAGTTAAAATTAAAATTAAACAATCATTGGGTATTTTGAACAGTAACCATTTAGATGTTAAAAAACTTATGATAAAAACACCCACAAAGTCGCACATAGACACACACAGAAACAAACACTTACACACACAAATAGACACTGCCACACTGAAGCGGACACACACAAAGACACATATAAAGGCACACGCACATACAGACACAAACACAAATATACGCACGCACACATGCACACACATGCCCACACAAACACACAGACAAACAGGAGAAATGGACACACTTACAAACATAAACACACACACATAGACACTCTCACAAACAGAGACTGACATATAAAAGCAAACACACACTAAGGCACAAACATAGACATAGACACAAACACACACACATACATAAGCATACACACATAGTGATTTGTCCCAAAGATATAGAATTAAAGGTTTAAAAGACACATCTATTTGGACATATACCTTTTCAATTGAGGCGTATTAAGTATCTCTCTATTCTTGAGTACCACTACATTTGCCATCAACTAGACCTCTATTTTTATGAATCTCATCACTAATGCTGAATGAGAAGATAAAAATTAAATAACATTAGTGGAGACTAAGACGAAGAATTATTTTATCCTGTACTTACACGGACATAAATAGATTCTTAACTGGAAATAAACAAACTTACTTGTGGTGTTTGATAAAAGTGTTAGAGGAACCTCGTGGTCTAAAATTTGTCTTCTTGTCTTTGTATAGAAGCTCACTATCAAAAGTGTCATGTTAGTCTTCCTACAGTAGATAATCAAAGAAAATAACATTCACTTTAAACTCCTAGTCCCCTAGACTTATAAACCCCTAAACCATAAAACCCCTAAAAAAACATTATCAAAAACCTTA